>QLSR01000054.1:1577165-1595038 GCA_031780015.1 Citrullus colocynthis
AAAAAAAAAAAAAAAAAAGAAAAGAAACAAACGGAACACACGAATCCTAGCACCTGTCAAACCTACTAAAAGTACAAAAGGAGGAAGTAAAAGACTAGCACTCAAAACGTTATGCTTGATTGGGGCGAAAGAATTGCTAACTCGACCAAAATGATTGATTGATCATCCGTTAACCTCGCATAGATCCATCTTCATCGAGGATAAACCAGCAAAAACAACTTTCGATTCAAACTTGATTTTCAACCTAGTTAAAGAGAGGTATCAAAAAAACCTTAAGAAATTCATCTAGACAACAAGCATGAGTGTCTTAAACAATGGTTCCCGATCGTAGGCATTCATCTCTTCTATCGTAGCATTGCACGAAACAGAATGAGACAAGACTTCTTCGATAGTTTTAGTCTCAATTGGAACGCTATTCAAGATATTAGTCCCAATTGGACTGCTTTTATATTGCTCTCATAATTATGTTATGTTGTTTATTTCACTTCCTATTGTTTTTGTTGAAAATAAAAGGGAAAATATTTGGGAGGTATTGTGGAATTTATTTCTTTCCTTTTATATGTTCCCAATATCTTTTTCTTGTATAAGTTTCCTATCTTTATTTATTCTTTCCCCTTGTAATGCTTTGATTGTATCAAAATAAATAAAAAGAGAAAGTTCTATCATGGTTTTTTCTCCCTGTTCTAGGGTTTTTCCAAGTACACCTTTGTGTTATTCTTCTATTCTCTTTTTCAATATGGTATCAGAGCGTGGTGAGGAAACTCTAGAAACCCTAGCCGTCATTGACAAAAATAACCCTAGGCATGATCGCCGCCACCTTATATGCCGCTGTCGCCGATGGAGTCTGCTACCGCTGCCACCACCATCGAGTCAGCCGTCCAAGTCGCTGTCCACCAGTACCTCCGGTCGCTCAACCCAAACGCTACCGCCGCCTTTTTCCAGAGTCTATTGCCGCCGTCGCAAAACCCTAGCGCCGCGACTCTTCTGATTCGTCAGCCACCGGCTGAGAACGTTGAATCTGCTACTCGGATTGACCAACAAGCTGCCGGCAAGGGTCACATTTCTCCTTTCGACGGTTTAATATTACAGAATGTTCTGCATGTCCCCAAAATCTCGTATAATCTACTGTCTGTGAGTAAGATAACCAGAGATTTAAATTTTCGTGTAGCTTTCTCACCTGATGATGTTCTTTTTCAGGACTTGAGCTCGGGGAAGGTGATTGGCACTGCCCAGCAGAATAGGGGACTCTATTTCCTTAACGGTGATACTTCCTCTAGGCATAGTTATAGGGCTAGTCTGCTATCTTCCTATTTTTCAACTTCTGAAACTGACTGTATGTTATGACACTTTCGTCTTGGCCATCCCAATTTCCAATATATGAAATATTTATTTCTCCATTTATTTAATAAAGTTGACATCTCCTCTTTATCTTGTGATGTGTGTATTCGTGGAAAACAACATAGAGTCTCCTTTCCGTCCCAACCTTACAAACCCTCTCAACCTTTCACTCTTATTCACAGTGATGTTTGGGGCCCCTCAAGGATTACCACCTCTTCGGGTAAGCGTTGGTTTGTTACCTTCATTGATGACCACACTCCCCTTACTTGGGTCTTCCTTATAGCAGATAAGTCTGAAGGCTCATCCATTTTCCAACAGTTTTACACCACTATTGAAACTCAGTTTAATGCCAAGATTGCCATTCTTCGGAGTGACAATGGTCGTGAATTCCTCGCTAATACCCTTCACGAGTTCTTATCCACTAAAGGTATCATTCACCAGAGTTCATGTGCCTATACACCCCAACTAAATGGAGTGGCTGAAAGGAAAAACCGTCATCTCCTCGAAGTTGCTCGGTCTCTCATGCTTTTAGCCTCTCTTCCATCTTATCTATGGGGATACTGCAGCTCATCTTATAAATCGGATGCCTTCTCGCATTCTCAACTTCCAAACCCCTCTTGACTACCTCAAACTGTCTTATCCTACCACTCGCCTTATATCTGATGTCCCTCTCCGAGTGTTTGGGTGTACAGCATTTGTCCATAGCTTCGGTCCCAACCAGACTAAGTTCTCCCCTCAAGCCCAGAAATGTGTCCTTGTTGGATATCCCCTCCACCACCGTGGTTATAAATACTTCTATCCCACTTCTCGGAAATACTTCATCTCTATGGATATCACATTCCTGGAAGATCAACCTTTCTTTCCTATTAGTTCTCTTCAGGGGGAGAGTAATAATGAAGAGACTAACTATCCAAATTCTCTTCCTGAACCTACCCTGACAACCCACGACACTGTCCTAACCACCAGACAGGTCCCATGGATAATGTACAACAGGAAGAATCTTAGAAAGGAAATAGTAACCCTTACTGATATGCTAGCTCCGGTCCAATCATTTTAACCGACACAAGCCCAAGGTACCACTAATCCTGATAATAGTACTATTTGCGGTGGAAACGTTCATGTTGAAAACGATATTGTTGACCTGACAAAACTTCCGGTAGAAGATGGTACAGATGATATGACAGAAAATAACTAGGTTGCTGAAAGTGATGTAGTGTCAATAACAATTGAGGAGAATGAAAAGGGATCATACTTCAAAACCCTACAACTGAAGAAGAGCTCGACAAACCAGGAGTGTGATGCCACTCTAGACCTGCCCATTGCTTTGAGAAAGGGCACAAGATCTTGCACCAGGTATCCTATGTATAGCTTCCTCTCTTATAATAATTTGTCTTCTAAGTTCAGAGCATTTACTGGTAGTCTTGATACTGTAACCATACCCAAAAACATATATGTGGCTATGGAAATCCCTGAGTAGAAAGCTGCTGTTATGGAAGAAATGAGAGCTCTTGAGAAAAATCATACTTGGGAACTGTTGCTCTTGACAGAAGGGTTCACTCAGACTTTTGGGATGGACTATTCTGAGACTTTTTCTCCTGTCGCAAAGTTGAACACAATCAGAGTTCTTCTACAAGTTGCAGTAAACAGAGATTGACCTCTTTATCAGCTAGATGTATAAAACGCCTTTTTAAACGGTGATCTAGAAGAAGAAGTGTATATGGGCCCCCCTCCTGGCTTTGAAGCCCAATTTGATCGATATGTGTGTAAGCTTGGAAAGGCCTTGTATAGATTAAAACAGTCACCGAGAGCATGGTTTGAGAGATTCACCACCTTTGTCTGACCATATCTTATTTACAGAAGGGTCAGTCTCGGGTAAGGTTGCCGTTTTGATTGTATACGTTGATGACATCGTCTTATTAGGAGATGATACTGCTGAAATCAACAAATTAACACAGAAAATCGGCAGACGAATTTGAAATCAAAGACTTAGGAAATCAGAAGTATTTTCTTGGGATGGAGGTGGCGAGATCAAGAGAAGGAATCTCAGTTTCTCAATGGAAATACACTCTTGATTTACGTAAAGAAACAGGTATGACCGGATGCAGGCCTGCTGACACTCCTATCGAGTCTAATGCCAAATTGGGAGAGCCTATTACCAAAGTTCTTGTTAATAAAGAGAGATATCAACGTTTAGTTGGGAGACTAATCTACCTAGCACACACTAGACCAGATATCTCCTATGCTGTTAGTGTTGTGAGTCAGTTTATGCAGGCTTCCTACGAAGAACACATGGAAGCTGTAAACAGGATTTTGAGATATTTGAAAAGCACACCAGGAAAAGGATTGATGTTTAGAAAATCCGACAGAAAATACATCGAAGCCTATACAAACTCTGACTGGGAGGATCAGTAATTGACAGAGAATCTACATTTGGGTATTGCACCTTTGTTTGGGGTAATCTTGTAATTTGGAGAAGTAAGAAGCAAAGTGTAGCGCTAAAGCAGAATACATAGCTATGAGTCATGGAATCTGTGAAGAAATCTGGTTGAAGAAAGTTCTATTTGATCTTCAACAAAGCGATGAACTACGTATGAAACTCTATTGTGACAATAAGACTGCTATTAGCATTGCAAACAATCCGGTTCAACATGATAGAACAAAACATGTGGAGATCGATAGGCACTTCATAAAGGAGAAACTGGAAAACGGAACTATTTGCATTCCTTATATTCCTTCCAGCCAACAAGTTGTAGATGTTCTTACCAAGGGGTTGCTTAAGCAGAGCTTTGATGCATGTGTAAGCAAGATGAGTTTTATTGACATTTACGTTCCATCTTGATCTTGAGGGGGAATGTTGAAAATAAGAAGGGAAAATATTTGGGAGATATTGTGGAATTTATTTCTTTCCTTTTATATGTTCCCAATATCTTTTTCTTGTATAAGTTTTTTATCTCTATTTATTTTTTCCCTTGTAATGCTTTGATTTTATCAAAATAAATAAAAAGAGAAAGTTATATCGTGGTTTTTTCTCCCTGTTCTAGGATTTTTCCACGTACACCTTTGTGTTATTTTTTTATTCTCTTTTTCACTAGTTTTTGTATCCCTTTTTTGGTTTCTTGTATTTTTTAGCATTAGTCTCTTTTCATCCTATTAATTGAAAAGTGATTGTTTCCTTTAATGTAAAGAGTGTACATATTCTACCATAATGTCAATAATGTAGTTATTCTTTTATCAGGAAATATGGTCAAGATGTTGCAACGATGATATTCATCAAGACAATGGTGGAGTGTAAAATTTGGGTGGAATCTGCGACCATCAATATATTAGTCAATTCTATCGAGATGGTCAATCCAGTGAACCAGAGAGTTCTAATCTTTCTAAGAATGGTTGTCTCCTTTCTTCTCTGTAGGGATTAGCTTTCTTTTTCTATCTTCTGATTAAAATGAAACAAAAATTCTTTGTCAGCAGAGGACTCCAAGTATTCATTAGTTTGGTGATGGTAGTATGTTTGAGAATATGCATACAGTTTCATGTGTATAGTAGTCTTGGATTATTATTATTTTTGTATCAGAAACAATTCATTGAACCACTTTTTGATTTCCAAAGGAAATTGCTTGAAGCGTTTGTAGACCAATGGTTAGGATAATTGCCTTTCGAAGGAACTTGCTTGAAAATCTTCTACTTCCCAAGTGTAACTAGACCACTCAAAAGCTTCCCATAAACGGATTGAGGAGAAAAGGGATTCCAGAAATATCTTATAAAACCTTCTTAGTATTCATTGATTTGTAATGGGCAAAAAGCTTGCTCACTATAATCCATCCAACCTACTTCGTGATTCGTCTTCTCCCCATATGAACGAGAGATGGAACCGACACTGGCAGGATTAGAAATCATTTTTGAACCATCATTATACTTCAAAACTTTTGTGAGAGCTTACTTTGTCTATGAAGGGGAGCTTAAACTGGATCTTAGATCCAATGAAATCCTCATACTTTCTAAGTTAGTCATGTATTCCCAAATTGTAAGATAACCTCTTTTACAAAGTCCCATAGGAATATTGATCAACTTCCTTCCATTAGAGGGCATAAGCGAGTTGTACCATATTCATCTCTATGGTGTAAAAACGAAATATGAATGCCCCACGGAATGATAAATCCATTAGAAAGCATTCAAACCATTGCAAAATAGAGAGTAGGAGAAGGATTACTATGTTATTTCCCATATTTTATGTCAAGAACAATACATATTCGAACTAAATGCTACATAACGTGTTGTTTTTTCGAACAAGAGAGAACTTTTCATTGATGAAATGAAAAGAGGCCAATGCTCAAGGGAAACAAACTTCACAAGGGAGTGAAGATGCTAGAAATAAATAAGAAAACAAATGGATAAAAATAAGGAACAAGGCTCTAATAAGTATCAATAAAGACAGCCCAATTTAAATTAATATCTTGAAGAGAGTATCCCTCGAAAGATTTGGATAAGGAGCACCAAAGTTAGGCATTACGATGGGCTGAATCAGAGACGTCCACCCAATCACTCGCCTTGTTTGTTGAAAGTCTGTTTCAAAAACACAATTTGATGGGAGACTAGGCATTGGCGGACTGGCCAAGAAAAATGTGGCCATGCTCGCAAAATGGGTTGGAGATTTTTCAATGAACCAGGCTCCTTGTGGAAGTTGGTGGTCACTAGCATTCATGGTTCAGATGATTTTGGTTGGCACACAATGCTAAATTTAGATCCCCTCTTGGTTGCCAGCTATTGGAGGTAGAATGAGGTTACATTTCTTCAAAGCATGTTGAGGTAGGAGATGTCTTGTCATCGGAGCTTGTCAAAGATAACCATCTTCACAATAGTAATGCAGGAGTGGTACTTACGCAGAGTTCAGATGCTTCTACCCTTTGGGTGAGGAAAGAAAAAGAGGTAGTGGAATTGAACATCAAGTCTCTAATTTCAAGTTAGACATTTAGCTCATAACTCTTGGTTGGACATTCATGATACTTTGGAGTAGATAAAACGTTAGTGAAATTGAGTGATGATTTTACTAATTTGGATTTTGATGGTAAATGGAGGAAAATTGGTAATTTCCACGTAAAAGACTACTAAGGTCCTATAATTACATATATACTATAACACTCCTCCTCAAGCTGAAGCATATATGTTAATCATGCCCAATTTGTTGCATAGGTACTCTCGTTGAACTCCATTTAAAGCTTTTGTGAAAATATCTCTTAATTGCTCCCTAGTCTTCACATATCTAGTAGACACAACTGGACACGAACCCAAAATATCAGAATGAACTAACTTGAAGGGAGAATTTACCTGTTTATCAACTCTAGGACTGGGGCTAAAACATTAAATTTGGCAAACTAACATGAGTCAAACTTTAATGAAGACATGTTATGAAATTGAGGACAACGGGCATCCAAAGGAGAAACAACTCCAGAACTAGCAACGATTGTTGATGTCGATACTTGGTGATAAAAAACATAAAGTCTTCTAGATTAATGTCCTTCCCCGATAATCCTCTTCGCAAAACAAGCAATAGCCAGGATAAAATGAGACACAACAATTATGGTCACAAGTGATTTGGCTAATAGAGATCAATTTAAATGAAAATTGTGGTAAATGTAGGACAGATGACAGAGAAAGAGATGGGGTGAGATTTATAATGCCAAATCTAAGAACAAAAGAATTTGATCTATATGCTAAGGTAACATTGGGAATGGATGTAGATGCAAAATTGTAGGAAATAAGTTGGGATTACCTGTCATATGAGAAGTAGAGGATGAAAGGAAACAACGATTTATGTACCTGAATTAGCAATGGTTGTAATAGGAGTGAGTGTGGATGATAAAAATGCTTTAGATGATTTTTGGTACTGCAGAAATTCATTGACTTCAGTTGCAGAATTAACAAATAGCTTCTTAGATGAACCATGGATGAATGGGGCCCTCGATTGAACCACATTAGACATCATTACAAAACAACTTCGAACTCAAGCAGCTTATGACCACAATATCCTCACACACAGCTGAAAGAAGCAAGAACCAATACTAAAGGCTTCAAAAACTAAACTGCACGGTAAAAAACAGATTTGAACTGCAGAAGAAAAAATCAACTACTGAAACTCATAGATGTGCCGGAAAATACAAACCGAGACAAACCCAGGGGATGGGGCAAAAAAACAGACGATCAATGCGCCCACATGCATCGGTGCGTGTGATGGAGCGCGGCAGAATCCGGCGGTGTGTACCTCATGCGCTGAAGATTTTCTGGCCAAATTCTGGCGTGTATACTATAGCACATTGCATGTTGATATTTTGGAAGAAGCTTGTGTGCGGTTCATTACTTCCTTAGCAAGCTTGTGTGCAGTTGATTATTTTCATTACTTCTTTAGCAAGCTTGTGTGCAGTTGATTATTTTGCATTTATTTTCTTGAGGGAAGGGAATTTGCTTTTGCATTTCTATCGAAATCATTGAGATAGAAATGTGTTCCAACTCCATAGAATTCCGGTTAGAAATGGGATTTTATCTTTACTGCATGAATAAATTTACAACTAAATCTAGTTTTACATTGCCTTTGCAATAGTCTATAACTTATTGATATAATATTTTGCTTTGTATTAAAAAAGAATCTAATGTCAATTTTATGGTAAGGTCAGTTAACCAAATTAGAAGATAGATGTTAAATGTTTCCTTAGAGTTAGAGGAGATAGGTGTTAAATCTTAACAAACTGGTTACTTGGTTAGTTTGAATGACTTGTCATAGATAAGATTATACATCATTAAACAAAGTAACATTTCTTAAAATGGATATTAATTTTTATTTGTGTGATTGTTATGCAATCCGTTGGAATTGGTTTATTGTTTTATGCAGTAAGAATTACAGAATTTGGGTGTACGAGCTCTAACTTATTACACAGAAACCTAATAAAATTACATAAATGGAATATCACCTGTGCATTGTCTTTGTGTCTTCTATGCAGCCTCTATGTGAGAAAGATGTTGAGACACGTGCTCCTTCCTGTAATATCCAAGTTGACGTTTCATCTAAACATGAGGTTAACCTATCAGTAAAGGTGTGTTACTTTGATATGTCTATTTGAAGCTGAAATAAAGAACCACTCTTTTTTGTTCTATTTGAAGTTCGCTACTATTCAGTGATTTTTCCTTTATGTTATTTGCAGGTGATGCTGAATCCACTAGAAGTTACTTACGATTCCAAGTTTTTTCTTCATTTGTCAGAGTTTTTTGATGAATTCAAGTCCTTCGAATCTCTTCACAGAAGGGTAAGGCTGTTTGCTTTTCTTGTTTATTCTGTTTTAGGCTGTTTACTTTAGTTTGATTCCTTCTGGTTTCGGTTTTTTAGCTTTGTTTTTAGCTTTTATCTCACTCCTTGCTTGGAGTTTATATATTTTGAGCATTAATCTCTTTCCATTGTATCAAGGATCTGACCAAGATACTCCAATCTACCCTAATCCTACTACATCGATTACTGAAACGATTTGCTATTTCTATGACTAGTTTGTTTAGACCTATTAGTTGGAATATGTGACTTAGGCCTACCTATACATATTGATCAACTATCAATTCATTTGCAAGAGTTCAAGAATGGATTGATTTCATATACCGAAGAAAAAACGAAAGAATCATGGGTGGAAAATTTTCAAATAGAAAATCTTGAAGATAACATTGAAGAAAAACAAGAATTTGAAGATGTTGATTTGGAAATAGTCTCAATTGAAGAAGAAAAATACAATGAAAAAAATGGAAAAGAAGTATCGAAGACCGAGCAAGAATCAAACAAGAACAATGACACACTGGTTGTGGTGGAAATGAATCACCAAACCGTCAAAGAACTTGAAGCGAATGATAAAGACTTGATTCTTGAATGATTCTCTTTGGAAGGTGGTTTTTTGGTGATTGGGAATGAGCTTGAAGGAAGCATCTTCTTTAGGTGTATGGCCGATGTCTAAGTTCATCTTTTGGTGGCAATACTGGATTTTTTGTCTTTAAAACTCGAGGACGAGTTTTTTTTTTTTTGGAGGGGTAGAATGAGTAAGAAGAATAGAGGTTGATTGGGTAAGTAGGCAATACTCTAGGTTAATTCCCTTTTTACCCCCACTTATAATAAAACTCTATAAATAGGAACCTTCCCCTCTTGTATGAAACATATTTTATCATTCTAATAAAAAATCCAAAATCTTGATTCTCAGAGGATTACTCCTTGAGGCTAGTTAGGCTACATCAGACTATCCAGTTGGTAGTGTCATTCAATAGTCAAAAGAAATCTAGATGGCCTTTTCGAAAATCCAAATGTAATAATCTAGATGGCCTTTCTGACTAGCGTTTTACTGTAAACTTGTTACGAGTTTCGGTTCATTTGCGAGTTAAGGTCCCTGCAACTCTCTTCTGGCTTTTAGGCACAGTAGGTGTTCTTTCCGTCGCATTCTTTTCTTGATCCAAATCATTGTCCTATTTCCGATCATCAATCGTCATCTGAAAATCCACTTTCTTGTAAATTGAAGACGTTGTCGCCAATCTTCTCTAGCCACTCGGCAAAGATGAGTAGTCGGAGCACATTTAGATCAATGTTTTTTGTTCCTCTGTGCCTCTTGCTGCTGCAGTACGACGTGCATAAGTAGTCGTTCAAGTAGTCACTGTATCACCTTTGACGGCCTTTTCTCTTGTTGAGGTTCTCAATGCAGTTTGTGGAATTTTGGAGGAAACAAACTCTTCTTTCATCGGCGATTCCGGTACTGCAAATCTTTCACCATTCAAAAACTCTTTGATTACTTCAACATATGGGAGAGTGGCAAGAGCCGCGGCCATGACGACATTAGTGATATTGGCCAGAATCTTATTCCTCTTACAGAGTGCTTGGAACTCTCTCCTTGACAAGGTACGGGTATTGGTTGAAGAAATTTCATGCTGCCACAGGGAAATGAGGCGATTCAATTCCAACATCTTTGCAGTTTCTTTTTAGTCATTGAACAGAAACAGGCTTGAAACAACCCATAAATTGTCGAAATCTTGCTTTAAAACATTTGAATTTTGAATAATCCAGTGTTCATCCATGCTCTATTTCTTCTTACTAAAAACAGAGGATGATGCCCGCCTTCTTCCTTGCTCTGTTTTAATGATACCGCAATAGAGCTTTACTATCTCTGCATTGCTTGGTCCTTGGCCCTTTCAATAATAAGATTTTGAAGCACCATTGATCAATGAGGAACAACTTAGCTTGATATGATGCAGACTGAACGTTGCTTTAGATTGCTGGTTTTTTTTTTTTTTTTTTTGAAATGGAAACAAGCCTCTTCATTGAAATAATGAAATTAGAATAATGCTCAATGTACAATAGAGTGATACAATGAACAAAAGAAACCTAAAGATCAGGAGATGCACTCGGGAAGCTCAACTAGGTTGACACCCCCATAGCACCCTCATCATATCCAAAACAAACCATCAAACTATCAAAGCAATCCAAAAAGAACAATACATCTCAACAATCCAAAATCAACCACAACAACGAGACTAACATAACAAGACTAAACTAAAATAGGATGCCCGAAAAATCCAGGCGAACAATTTTAGTCAGTAAAAAGCAAGACCTCTCCGATTTATGCACTACTCTTGGATGGAAAAATCTGCTAAAGCCTTAGAAAGACAACATCAAAAGGAGACATTAAGACGAGCAGCTTTGAAACGATCCATCCAAGCTTTTTAAGAATACAACCGAGTGGTAGAACAATTGATCCGGCATAAGTAGAATTTGTCATTCTAGTTAGGTCACTAAGTAACACGGTCTGATCATTCTTGCAGTGAGAATGCCATTTTGTAGACAAGCCAGTTACCTAAGGCCTTCGGTAGTAGCTTTATGTTGTGATGCCCAAATGTCTCCAGCAGCCATAGTACTCTGAAAAATATCTGGCAGAACTTAAGATCTCAAGACGTAAAGTGCCTTAAACCCAACAATCAGCCCCCTAATGACATTAGCATCATTCCGTGGCTGTTTCTTTCCAGTTTTTAAACACTGCTCCACAACTCCAAGAAGGGACATCATTCCACTGCTCTCCTCACAAGCAAAAAACGGGATCCACAAGGAAAGAATATCGAAAACCTGTTCAAGTTCCTCCTTAGGCAAATAAGCTAATAATGATGTAAAAAATAAAAATCTAGCTTCAATCTCTACAGTGGAAGCAACAGGATTATAGGAGGGATCTGTTAGCATATTCTTTGAAAACTTCAAGCACTAAACTAGGAAATCTAGATGGATAACCAAAAGGTTGTTTATGAGATAGAGACACTAAAGCTGCCAATACAACAGCTTGACCGTTCAAAAAACCGAGCTCCATTGCAAACAAGCAACTGAATGAGGCAAACTATCAGCGGTCAACCCAAAACAATCTCACAAGCATCAACAATAACAGGCAAGTGGGATGGAATAACAGATTTATTCAAAGGGGGAATTCTAGAGATACTGGGTTTAGTAGAAATTGCATCTTCTTCCGGCTGAAATAATCTACAAAGATCTTTATTGAAGCTGTCAATAAGATCTGATTCTTCCTTGGAAACTTGAATGTTTTCACTGCTTAGACTTACTTTTGAATCAATGTCTGAGTCATACTTCTTATACTGGGGTGTACTAGTAGACGAGTAGGGAATTCCTTTCACAAAATGAACTTCGAAGTTAGAAATGGAAAAGGCAGTGCGCTGGAATTTATGAGAGGGTAAGGAATTCACTAACCTTTTATCTACCACACGTAGAGCCTAAAACGCCTTTGGCAGAACAAATGGCTCGGGAAGAAGCCTCTTGAACTATTTTCGTAGGAATATCAATGGACAGCCCAACAATTTTTGCATCATTTTAATCATTGATATTTACAATTTGAACCACTTTAATAGGCTCGCAATGTGAACGGTTAACCAGTATCTCTCTCTTCATTAAACCAGAATTTTGAATAGGCTCAGATTTTGAATGGTTGCCCTGCTTCTCTTTCCTTAATAAATCGGAAGCTTGACAAAGTTTGCTTGCGTTCACACTATCTTAGACATTATCTTCTGGGATGACTATTGTACCATGTGAATGCTTCTTTCCTGTTTCTAGCAAAGACGTCAATGGCTTTGGAATATTCTTTGAAAGGGAACTGAATGGATTCCGATTGAATATTGGAATGGATTTTATTGAAGCAAGGAAGTTTACATCTAGATTATCTAAACTGGAATTAACTTCTTCATCCTGCAAAATCTGTTGTAATCTAAGTAAGTCAAAAGGATTGATAAAATCCTTAAGAAATAAGTCACCATGAGAAATAGCCGGAGGGTCAAGAGCTTTGATGTCACCAAAATTTAAAAAGATATTTTCATGCTGAACATTAATAATCTCAATGGTTGAAGGCATAAACCCACCTAGATTTCTCTTTACTTGAATCTTAGGTTCAGAACAATTAAGGAGATTTATAGTCTCTATTGCAATATTCTCGAGACCATTGAAGTAAGATCTAATTGCTTCAAAAGTGTTTCTATTCTAATAGTCCAGTGGGAGATTTTTTATAGAGATCTAGCCCCCTTACCCTATCACTACTAATGGCCGACTGTGTCGAAATTTATCCCATTTTTCAAACTTTGAATGAAAATTTTCAATCTTCTGCCATTTACCAGGGGAGTCTTTTAGCTCGTCTAAATTTCCATGATCAAACTTTATCAAAGCATTTTTAGCAAAAAGAGGATTAATGATCACCTTTGTTTGGAAAAAATCTACCAAAGTCTTCACAATATCCTTCCAATCATTGAACATGAACAATCTTGATACAACCCATAGATTATTAAAATTTTCCTAAAAAACCTTCGGGTTTTTAGTTACCTAGTACTCATCCATACTCTGTTTTTGCTCAACTGGAATGAGAGTTTGGAAAGGATAACCTAGAGCCAACCATGCTCAAATGGAAAGAAGTCTCCATGATATGCTTCAGACTATGCCTGGATTCAAGTTTCCATTTCTTCATAAAGCAATTAAGCATTTCGGAAAAGGAATGCCATCCTTTCGAAGAAACTCCCGAATGAACGTGAATAAAGTGTCGACCACCAGTGATTGGCCAAATGATGCACCTAAGGAACCAACTTGAAGATGATCTGAATTTCGACAATCTTGTAGCACTCGAATCATCATGACCATTCTTAATTGTGACAAACGAAGAATTTTACTCTCAGCCATATCTTCCACAAAAAAACCAATCAGAATCAAAGTACAAAAAGACGGAGCCGTGTACTTTATCGCTTATCACTTCCATGATAAGATCTAACCAAACATAGAGCAAACGTCAAAAACTAATTATCGGAGAGGCAAACAGAAGAAAGACAGATGGGGATAGAGAAGTGGGGAGGAAGGGGGAGGGGAAGGAGAGAGGATAGAGGAGAGAGCAAACCTGAGTGGGTTAAATTTCCTTTAGAATGTTGCTTCTTCAAAGACTCGCTTAACATTTCGGAAAAGGAGTTTAATCCTTTCTGAGAAACTCCCAAGTGAACATGAATAAAATATCTACCACCATAAATAGACCAAACAACGCATCTTAGGAACCAACCAGAGTTGGTTTTAAATTTTGACAATCTCGTCGCACCATATTCAGCACCCCCATCTTTTAGGAAAAACAATTGGGGGCCTAAAGTAGCTCGGAGATGGCCTCGATAAACCATCTCAGTTGATTGGAGGAAACCCGAAGAATTTTGTTGGCTTCCATACCTTCCACATAATATGAACTAGAGTCATGCCAAATATAGTAGAAGGATTCATTGATCTTGCACCTTACTATTTCCATGATTGGAGGTATTCGATTGTGTCGGAGAAGATGCCGAAAGAGGAGAAGATGTTGGAGAAGATTCCAGATGGTGCCGGAAAAAGATGCCAGAAGAGGAGAAAAGAGCGGCGTAATCGGAATGGGTGACAAGGGAGAGGAGAGAGAAACCTTGAGTTATTAGACTCTTTTCATTTCATAAATGAAAAGCCTTGTTTCCTTTTCCTTAAGAGAAAAAAGAGACTAACAACTTGGAGAAATCAAGTTTTTCAAAGGTGACAATGTATGCATAACTTGGCTCCAAAATAAGGAACTTAACCTTCTTGGGAGATTTGCCCTTCCATAATTTTTTTGGATAAAAGGAAACAAAATTTTCATTGAACTAATGGAAGAGGCTAATGCTCGAGATACAAAGAAACCAAATGTAAAACAAAAAGCGAGCAAAAATTAAAAGAATACAATAATTCTGAGCTGGAAAATAAAAGCATTCTAATTCAAATAAAAGTCTTGAATAGAAAGTCCAGCGATGAGCTTGGGAAAAGAGCATCATGATGAAGCTATAAACCGAGCAGAATCAAAAAAAGCAGACCATTGGAGATACTTATTCTGGAGAATTCTCTGACTTCTTTTGAGAGTGTAGCTTTGATCACATTGGATCATAATAATTCAGATTTAGATCTCAGAGAGGGCCCAACCAAAAACTGAACTTAGTTTTGCTTGAATGAATTACAAGACACCTGTTGAATATGGACTAATGAGAAAAAAGACCAACATGACTGAGCAAATCTGCACTCAAAGAAATTGTAGAAATCAGTTTTAAGCATGTTTTGTATCTAATTTATCCGATGGCTGCTTCTCAAACTCTCTCTATCGACGCCTCTCTTCTCCGCCAATTATCTCTCTGGCCCTGATTTCAACGATTTCATTGTGAATTCAATTTGGGCTCCTTTGATCCATACTCCTTGGGGCTACTTAGGCTGCGTCAATTTGGTATGAGAGCAACCACCCAAACCAACATTGACTGTCGCCGGTTGAAGATTGGGAAACTCTTGACGATGTCCATTGCAAGAGGGAGCTTCATCAGCTGTGTTCATTTTGAAACAACCCACATATATTTAGGGGGAACCCTTTAATATTCAAGTTAAGAAAGAAAAAAAAAAATGTCGTCGATCTCGTCACTCGCCTCGTTCGCTAGACCATTGTTGTTCTTTGGTGGATCGGTTAGTAGGTCTTCAACATGAGGGCTAAGTGGAAGAAGAAGAGAATGAGGAGATTGAAGAGGAAGCGCCGAACGATGAGGCAGAGATCCAAGTAGTTTGTGTCCTCTGTAAATAAAAAAGAGTTGTTCTTTTAGTGCCTACTGATCTAGGACGAGTAATAGTTGAATTTCTTGTGTTTTTGTTGGATTTTTATCAAGTTCTTTTAGTTTGAATGAGCAATTTTGTTTGACTTACTTCCAAAAATAAAAAAGAAAAAAAAAATTGAAGAATTATCAAGAATGAATTTTTACTGCCCAAAAAGAATGCTCGGAAGTACTCGTTTAGTTATGAAACACTACCAAGAAAGGTTGATTTCTATTCAAGAAAATCAATGAATCAATCTCATACCCACTATGAGATTATAACATTTTCAAGACTCCAACAAAATGACTACTTTGATCCAGTAGCATTGTAGGAAATAAAAAAAAAAAACAGCAAAGGAAATCCAATGTTCATTGGGGAAAATTACTCAAAATATAGATCGGCTATTAATTTATTTGCCACAGTTCAAGAAAGAATTGATTTTGTACTTTGAATAAAAAAAAAGAAAAAGAAGAAAAGAAAAAAAAAGAAAAAAAAAAAAAGAGGAACCTTAGTCGGAAGCTTTCCAAACAAAAGAATCTTGAAGATAAATTTTGAGAAAATCTTGTTGAGATTCATCTGTTTGACGATGGTGATTGGGGTAAAAGATTCTTTTCAAATTTTTCTTCAAGATTTCCGATGACCAGAGAAGAATGGTCATCTCGTCACTTTTAGGATTCTTCTTCCTTCTTTTGTAGTTTTATGATTTGATTTTGTCTCATGCTTTGTATTGGTGTAAATGTTATCTACTTTTTTCTGATTGTAGTCTTTCTTATTTAATTTACCATTGGAAAATTTTATGTAATTTTACCTTTGGGTGTATTTGGAGTTTTTACTCCTCCCTATCTCTAATTGAGAAATTTTGTAAAATGTGGGATAAAGATCCCATTCTTCCACTTCTGTGTCACGTAAAATTCATCTCAAAAATAAATTCAATGATTCAGTATTCGAATTCCACAAATTCGTAATTGATGCCCCTTTATTGAGGGAGAGATGGTAAAGAACAGGATATTTAGTTTGGTAATTTTGGCTTCCCAACCAATTGTCCTTCCAGAATAATGTCTGGTCTCCCTTGCCAACCTCAATAGTAATGTGTTTGTACACAAGCTGCTCTAACTGTTTGGTAGACTTCCAAGGACCTCTTGAGGACAATAATGATTTCCTACCCAATTGTTTTGTTGAAATGAAGAGTTCCATATTTCACCGCAATAACCCTTCTCCACAGGGCGCCCCCTTGATAAAAATGCCAATCCAATTTGCTGAGAGGGATGATGGTTTCCATATATCTTGTTTGTTCCAGCTCAGTGGACGTGAATATGCATTCAATGGGCTGGTAAATTAACTAGAGTGCATTTTTACTTGCAGATTCTTTCAACTCTTAATGGAATTGAAAATGCCAAAGCTCGATTGCTATCCAAAGCTCAGTAAGTTTAACTTGTATAATTGTTACGTGACTTGGTAATTCAGCAATTATTATAGTCTATATCCATTTCATCTTATGTACTCCATGTGCACACTGTCATGTTTGTTGTTTCTCATCCTCCAGATGCATAATGTCAGGGTATAAGAAACTGATGTGGGACATTACTGTCAATGGCATTACTGTCCATGTCCCTTGGAATACACCTTTGCAACAAAATAGCTTGGTAAGTGTCTTCTTTAATAAGATGCTTATCATGACATAACGTGAGCATTTATTAATTACTCATTCTTAGAGGGACTCCAACCATTATTTGTTTACAGATAATTGCTTACCTGTAAGCAAAAATAAGAACTTGGCTCTAGCACTTGCTGTTGTTTTAGTAACTAATATTTGTTTCTTCTCTACTATAAATGCTGGTTGGCCATGAAGTAGATTCTTAACATAGATAAATAAGAAAAATAGCTCCTACAGTGCTGTCCTTGTAAGTCGGTTTATGTTTATAAAAATAGCTCATTTGGTGACCAGTCCTTTGATTGAAGTCAGCTTTTGTCTAAGAGACTAGTGCAGATTGGCCAGTGTGAAGTTTTTTTGTTTATTAATCATACTTTTATATCTAGCCAAGCTCGGTAGTGCGAGCTTCTAACTCAAACGAGGGTATTAATGTGGTTGGAGGCTGGTCCAGTCCATGGTGTAGGGTCTTCTTGGGCTTCTAACTCAAACGAGGGTATTAATGTGGTTGGAGGCTGGTCCAGTCCATGGTGTAGGGTCTTCTTGGGATACTCACTGACCCGCCCATTAAAAAAAAAAAAAATCATATTTTTATATCTATAAGCTTGGATTTTAAATAGGATTCATCTTTGGTTTGTTATTATAGTTGGTTTTTCTTGTAGTGCCTTTCTGCTGTACTTCTATATTCTCCTTAAAAAAAAAAAAAAAAAAAAAAAAAAAAAAAAAAAAAAAAAAAAAAAAAAAAAAAAA
>QLSR01000054.1:1595308-1641796 GCA_031780015.1 Citrullus colocynthis
AAAAAAAAAAAAAAAAAAAAAAGAAAGAAAGAAAAAGAAAAAAGAAAAAAGAAGGGAAAAAAAAAAAAAAAAAAAACTGTTCAAACACAATTCACAACTCAACACGTGCCGTCAATTGGGAGTTCTATCGATGATATTCACGAATTGCTGAAACATATGTCGTTATGTCTTGATCAGCTGGCCTGGAATTGGAATCCAAAGTAACCACCTTAACATTAGAAAAAACTGTGTTGTACTTGAACTCAATCTTGGACGTCAAGAACGACATCCTTTGAGCCAACCACCACTACATCACCCGAGAAATGGTCAAGACTTAGCATTAACTATTCAAGAAAGACCAAGACTTCAGGTTTATTATAGGAGGTATTGCTAAGAACTTTATCCTTCAATCAAGGAAGAAAACGACTTTGAGATCTTTGAAGTCAAAAGAAGATATGGAGGAAATCTTTTCCAAGCAGGTCAACCAAGTGATTATAAAATGAAGTTAGACTTGACAAGTTTCTTTAAAACGTTGAAAGTTTCTTCAGCTATGGAAGCATGTCAAACAATAGCAAAGTGAAGTTGGTAGCTCTCAAGCTAAACATGGAGCATGGGTGTGGTGGGAACAAATTGAAGAAAATAGAATGGGAAGCGACAAGGAACATATCAAGACATGGGAACGGATGAAGATGATAATGAAAGATCAATTCTTAATCTTTCCAGCAAATTATGAATAAATACTTACAACCAGTACCAAAATTGCAGGGAAGGAATAAGATGCATCATTAATTAAATTGACGAATTTTATATACTGGGCGCTCAAGCAAATCTAGTTGAGAGTTAAAATCGCTGGATACCTTATTAATCAAAGGAAATATGTTATTCACAAAAACTCCTAGATAGCAACGAGCTTGTAGGTAGACAAATCTATTTATCTCAGACATGTCTAGATATCGTATTTCTAGTACGTATCGACATCCAAGTTCAAGTTCTTGGCTGCCTCTAATTCTATAAGGAAGAGGCTTTTTGTTTAATGGATTGTTATTGTAAAACTAAGCCTCTTTTAGTTTCAAAGGCTTGATCTTTCTGTTATGTCATAGTATTGATCTAGTAATATTCTTGTATTTTCAATTGTTTGTTAAGTTACCTTTTGTCTCGCATGTTGTACTTTGAGCATTAGACTCATTGCATTAAATCAATGAAAAAGTCTTATTTCCATTCACAAAAAAAAAAAGAAAAAAAAAATGTCTTCTTTCGTAGATTTAAGTATACATGCATAGACTTCTCAGCTAAGTTTGTCTTTCCATGTTGTTCCTGGCAGGTACTACAAGTGGGGGCTCTTTGTGTAACATCGAAATATGATTGGAGCTTACTAACTTCAACATTTAGGGAACAATCTGTTATGCTAAAACTCTTAAGTGATCCAAATTTGACCTCTGATATTGCTTTTACAGTTCAGCCTCAAAATCTGTATGATCACTTTGATATCCAACTACGGGATTTGGAGGTTACTTTTCTTCATTTTTATGTTCTTTGCACTTGTTCCAATGTTGTCATAGAATACAATTTGAGATAAGAACCAATGTTCTTTAGATGGAGATCCAAAGGCCTTCTGATTCTCGGAGTATTCCTATTTTTGAAAAGTTCAGTGCTGTTCTCGCCTTACGTTCCTGTTTGATCCCTAATGAATCATCATTGAAACAGCTGGAGGTAACTTAGCTGCTCATTTGGTTTCCTGAATGCCACTTATCCCTTTTCACCGTGATGTATGCCACATATACTTTATTTTATATTATGAAAAATGAGCAACTTTATTAGATAAACATGATGTCCATCTCAAACTAATTGGCAATGATAATGAGAGGTGTAACTCATGTGTCTTATAAAGATTGTGAGCCCGCTTCATCTTTCCGATGTGGGATCCTCATCATGCCTCATTAAGATGGTGTTTCTTGAGTCACCATTCTTGAGTCGAATCCCAATTTCTTGGACTGAATGCCCATTTGAGCATCATGGGTTCTGATAGCATATTAGATAAATATGGGATTGCATTTCACTACCAATTGTCATTGTCAAAGGAGTAAGCCATGTATCTTATAATAATTGTGAAGTCTCTCCATCTTTTTTATGTGAGATCTTCAACAAAGTATAGTTGACCAATAAATTTTTATGTTCTCAACTATTATTATTAATTAATATTTTATTTATACTTGCCCTTGTTTGTATCTAATCTTGTCCTAATTCATTTGATATTCATAAACATGTGGATAAGCATTTTATTTTATTATTATTATTTTCTTCTTTTTTTTTTTAAGGAAACTACTGAAATATTTCATTTCTCTCTTGTAGAATATTATTAACAAGGGTTTTCTTATATAAAAGAAAACCTATTACAAATAAGGAAGGAGATAAATATGGTAAATATCTTTACAATAAATACAAAGATGAAATATTAACCAGAAGGAAAATAATCCCCAAATAATCAACACTCCCCTTCAAGCTGGTTTGAAGATATCACTCATGACCAGCTTGTTCGTTAACTTGTTGAACTGCAACTTAGGAAGCCCTTTAGTTAATGCATCTGCATTTTGTTCTGTTGTTGGGAGGTAGGGGATGCATATTATGCCTGCATCAATTTTTTCTTTTATGAAATGTTTTATTGACTTCAATGTGTTTTGTCCTATCATGAAAGACTGGATTATGGGCAATGGAGATTGCTGCCTTGTTATCACAGTAAATGCGTATGGGCATTATCTAAGCGAATTTGAATTCTTCCAGTAGTCTTTTTATCCATATGCCTTCGCAGATACCATGGGCCAATGCCCTAAATTCAGCTTCAGCACTACTTCTTGCAACTACACTCTGTTTTTTGCTGTGCCAAGTAACCAAGTTTCCTTCGACAAAGGAGCAATACCCATAAGTCGATCTCCTATCAGTTGTGCTACTTGCCCAATCTGCATCAGTATAAACTTCCACCTGTAGATGTCCATGTTTTTTGAAGAGTATCCCTTTCCCTGGAGTACCTTTTAGATATCTCAGGATTCTAAAGACAGCTTCAATGAGCTGGTCCAGGGGCATGCATGAACTGGCTTACCATACTTACTGCAAAGGCAATGTCGGGACGTGTGGGATAGAGGTATATTAGTCTTCCCACGAGTCTCTGGTATTTCCCCTTTTCTTTTACCTCTTTTTCTGTTGCAGCTTCCAATTTCAAGTTTTGCTCAATGGGAGTTTCTGCAATTCGACAACCAAGTAAACCTGTCTTTTTGAGTAAATCGAGGATATACTTTCTTTGATTGACAAGAATACCGCTTTTAGACCTAGCAAACTCCATGCCAAGGAAGTACTTTAGAGATTCCAGGTCTTTGATCTTGAAATCATTCGCCAATTTTTTCTTCACAATAGACATTTCTGTCTCATCATTGCCTGTAAGAATGATATCATCGACACACTATCAAAACAACAACTTTGTTTTTTCCGTATGTTTGTAGAACATAGTGTGATCAGCTTGACTTTGGTTGAATCCATAACTAATGACTGCCTTTCCAAAACGTTCAAACCAAGCTCTAGGAAACTATTTAAGGCCGTATAGTGATTTTTTTAATTTACATACCTTGTTCAATCCAAGGTCGGCTTCAAACCCAGGCGGTAGGTCCATAAATACTTCTTCTTCAAGTTCCCCATTAAGAAACGCATTTTTAGCATCTAGTTGATACAGTGGCCGATCAAAATTAACTGCAACAGAGAGCAAAATTCTAATTGAGTTAATTTTAGCTACAGGGGCAAATGTCTATGGATAATCAATTCCGTAGATCTGGGTGAATCCCTTAGCCACTAGTCTGGCGTTGTATCTTTCGATACTACCATCAGCATTGCATTTTATCGTGAAAATCCACTTACATCGACTGCTTTCTTGTCTCCTGGTAGATCAACTATGTCCCAAATACCACTTTGTTTCAGTACATTCATCTCTTCCATCACTGCTAATTTCCAATTCGAATCATTTAGAGTTTCCTGTATATTCCTTGGAACAAATAGGCTGGTCATTTTGGATGTGAGCTTTATGATTATCAGACAGTCTATGATAGGAGAGATAGTTCGCAATGGGATATTTTGTACATTAGCGGGTACCTTTTCTCTGGGCAATTAGAATATCAAGATCAGAGACATTAGGCAACGTATTATGAGAGGAAGGACTAAGAGAGATACCCGAATTTTCAGGATCATTTACTGGAGTATCAGATCGGTCCTGTGTTAGTTCGACTATCTAATTTCTATCCCTTTGAGTTATGTTTCTTCTAGTATAAAACTTAAGTTCAGGATCTCGACCTGTCAGATATATTTGTAGTGTTTCTCCCCCTGTCGAAGAATTTTCCATGCTTGAGATCGAAGGACTAGAGCTCATAATTTCAGGACTAATGATGTTTGGGATAGGTGAAGTGTCCCAAAAATTCTCTTCAAGTAGAGATGACTCCCCCTGAAGAGAAGTTGGGCTAAAAAACGATTGAGTTTCCACAAAGGACACATCCATACTCTTAAAATACTTGTTAGTTAGGGGCTCAAAACATTTGTATGCCTTTTTACAAGGAACATAGCCACAAAAACACATTTAATATCTCGAGGGTCCAATTTGGATTGGGAAGGAAGGGTTCGATGAACATAAGTAGTACACCCAAAAACTTTTAAAGGTAACTCTGAGAACAATCGGACAGTAGGAAAAAACTCTTTGAGGTGTTGTAGAGGGGTTTAAAAATTCAACACCTTAGTAGGCATTCTATTGATTTGGTAAGTAGCTGTTAGGACTGGATCCCCCCAGAGATATTTTGAAACATGCATTGAAAACATAAGGGCACGAGCAATTTCAAGCAAATGTCGATTTTTCCGTTCAGCAACACCATTTTGCTGAGGGGTATCACGACATGTAGCTTGGTGAATGATGCCCTTATCATGTAAAAAGGTGGTTAGTGGTTCGTTAAAAAATTCAGTCCCATTATCAGAGTGAAGAATGCGAATTTTAGTTTGAAATTGAGTCTCAATCATTTTATGAAAACGAACAAAGACCTCTTTTACATTCGTCATTTTTGTTATTAGGTAAAGCCAAGTTAAACAGGTGTGATCATCGATAAACGTAACAAACCAGCGCTTGCCATTTTTTGTCAAAACCTTAGATGGACCCCAAACATCAGTATGAATTAAGTAAAAGGGTGATGAGGGTTTATAAGATTTTGGTAAAAAAGTAGATCCGTTATGTTTGGCGAAAATGCAATCTTCACATTGAAACAAAGAACAATCAATTCCTTTAAATAAACCAGGAAACAAATGTTTTAAATAAACGAAATTAGGATGTCCTAATCTACGATGCCAAAGCATAATAGTTTCTTGGACAGAAAGATAACTGACACTACTCAAGCCCTAAATCTTTTTATGACTAGTTGAAACTTCATCAAGGTAATAGAGACCATCAATCATCCTAGCACGTCCAATCGTCTCCCCCGAGTCCTGATCCTAAAAAATGCAATGGGTTTCACAAAATATAACACGACAGTTAGCATCCTTAGATATTTTGCTCACAGATAGTAAATTACAAGCTAATTGAGGAACATGTAGGACAGAACGTAGCATGAGTTTTGTACTTAGGGAAATTGTTCCTTTGCCTGCAACAGATGTAAAACTACCATCGGCAATATAGACTTTTTCTTTACTATAAATAAGGGAGTATGAATCAAAGAAACACGAGAAACTAGTCATATGATCAGTAGCTCCAGAAGTGATGATCCACGGAGAGGAGTTTAGACACGAGAGAGCTTGGGGGGAATTACCTGTTTGTGCCAAGGAAACACTAGGATTGCCCGAAGAATTGGATTTTAGCAGCTTCAGGATTTGATCAATTTGCTCTTTGAGTGGACTAGAATCAACAATATTTGCATTGGAGGCATGCTGATGACAATTTCTCTCAGATTGTTTCGAGCTCTTCCAATTTGCAGGTTTGCCATGTAGTTTCGAACACGTTTCCCTCGTATGACGGGGTTTGTTGTAATGATCACACCATACACGAGGCTTGTCATGAGTTTTGTTGGATTGATCAGAAACTTTCATTACAGTAATTTCAGTCACTAGCGCGGAACTATCAACTGAGTCAACTGCCTTCTTTCCAATCATAACGTTCCTGCGGCTTTCTTCCCTGCGAACTTCAGAAAAAACATCATTAATATTTGGAATAATAATTTTCCCAAGTATCTTGCCTCTAACCTCATCGAACTCAACATTGGGCCAGCAAGAAATTTGTAAATCCGACCATCTTCAACAGTTTTCCGATAATGTTTTTGGTCGTCTGTGGATTTCCACCATACGTCTCAAACAGATCAAGTTCTTGCCATATCATTTTCAGAGAGCGAAAATATTGTGTAACTGAGTTGCCTCCTTGTCGTATATCACCCAACTTGAGGTTCAACTCGAACACTTGTGACTGGTTCCCCAAATCAGAGTACATTTGAGTCACATTGTCCCATAATTCCTTGGTCGTAGTATAGCACATGTAGTTACTGCTGATGTCTTCTACCATAGAGTTGACAAGCCACGTCATGACCATGGAGTTTTCCACGTCCCACACAGTAAATAAGGGGTCATCTGGACTGGGAGCGATTCTTTCTCCTGTGAGATACCCTATCTTTCCTTGACCACGAATATACATCCAAACACTCTGGGACCAACAAAGAAAGTTATCCCCGTTAAGTCGAATGGTGGTGATTTGGACCGTGGGGTTGTTGGAATGGGTCCGATTGTCGAAGACTTTGGCGGTAGATACCTTAGTTTCCGACACATTGAAGAGAGATAGGCACACAACCCAAAATACTAGATCTGAAAAAGAAGAAAAAAATGACAGAGAACGATTTTAACCAACCCAAAGGAATCCACTCAGTGGCAGAATGAAGATCCACCAGATAGTCACCAGAGCTGGTCGGAAATCACCCGGAAACTTGTGTAGACTTGGTCGGCCGGCGAAGAGGAGGTGAACCCTAGCGGTGTTGGCGTCGTTGTCAGCTAGCTTCACTCGCGATTTTGTTCGGCTTCTGGGCTTCACGGCAGAGACGATTGGATCCACGGATGACCGGTGCTGGAGTTGTCCTGAGATGTTTGGCGAATGTCTGTGGCGGTGGTGAGTCGGCAGCGGCAGCGGCAAATTAGGTTAGATTTAGGGTTTTTTTTCTTTTTTTTCTTTTTCAGAAAAATTAGGGTTTCAACTAGGCTCTGATACCATGCTGAAATATTTTATTTCTCTCTTGTAGAATATTATTAACAAGGATTTTCTTATAAAAAAGAAAACCTATTACAAATGAGGAAGGAGATAAATATGGTAAATATCTTTACAATAAATACAAAGATAAAATATTAACAAGAAGGAAAACAATCCCCAAATAATCAACAGAAACAAGCACTTTTTCACTAATATAATGATACAAGACTAATGTTCAAAACTAACAAAAACCTCGAAAGGGAAACAAAACCATAGAAGAAATGATAGATCATAATGTTAAATCACCGATTGACCCAAAAGCTTAAGTTGATGGGTGAAGGTAAATTCAATATTATATCAACACTTTAACTACTTTATGCTTTTCTTTCCATGACAATGTAATTACATTTATAGATGAAGCATGCATTGGGTTTTATTTTAATGGTCATCAATTGTGATAAATTCTTAGAGAAAATGAGTACAATTCTAGAATTTAATACATCCTACGAGTCTTCTGTTAGGTGTCTAACTTCTAATAAGTTCATGCACAATCAAACACAAGTTCTTCTACACAATACACAAAATAGAGCAACGATATAATCAATCCATTGATACGATATAATATCTCACAGATAGATGATGAAAAGAAAAAGATAACAAACAAAGAAAACAAAGGAAATAGAATTAACAAGCTGATCGGAACTTCCTGGAGAGCGAGTTGGTTCCCTCCATACGCGTGCTCCATATTCCACTACTACGTGGTCTACGGATTGCCTCTTTTTATCCTTCGGCTTATATGTTTGAATGATTTGGGGCCTACCATTTTCTTGGCAACTTAATGTTGTAGTGTTAGGTAGTTTTCCTACGAAATTAGTTGAGGTGCATGCAAACTAGTTCAAATTCTTATCGATATTTGTCAACAAGTTTGCTTTTAACAATATGAAGAGTTGTTCCAATGTCAAAGATCCTTTGGACATATTTAATAGTCTTCCTTGTTCATGTGAGATCAACTGAATCTTTCTTGTATCCTTAGTCTTTTAGGCCTAATTCTCGTGGGTTAAACACTTTGGTTGGGGTAATAACCATTTGAAGCTCGGATAGTCGAGATACTGTTGCAAGTTGATTTCATTTGAATTTGGAATTGCAGGATGTGCGAAAGACTGAAAGCCATGGGTAAATATAATGGATTGGGTGTGAGTTAAATTACATTGATTCTGAAAATTAGTGGTTAAATTTAATTTCCATTATTCGTCAGTGTCTTTTTGAGCCCATTGTAAACGCCTATCAAGTTTTAATTTCTTAATTTTTATTTGATCATAACTTTGTTTTATATTTGGGATATACATCTTTGCCCATGCATCATCTTACCATGCTGAAACCTTCTCCATCAATTTTCCTGCATTTTCTTTCAGGTTCTTTTTCAAATATCATCGCTTCATGTACATTTCTCTCCATCAATATATGGTGCAGCTTTGGAGCTTGCTGTCTATTTGCATAATCTAATATTAAACCCTGGCTTTGAAGAATCTGAAGATCGTGGACCGCATAACATGATTTCGAGTAAACATGACAATCATTTTGATGGTTTCTCGTTGTCTGCAATTCTCCATTCTGTTAGATTTGAAATTGATCTAGAGAATCATGATCAAAATGCTTCTGCCATCATGCTTGACCTTGAGGATATAGAGATATGGTATACTTACTATTTATAAAAATGTGTGCATTTTCTTTTCCTAAGCCCTCGCACATTTCTTTCTGTTGCTAATGTTTCCTTACTATTTGTCAAAATGGCCTCAAACTCTAACACAAGTTCAAGTACTTTTACTTTTAAAAATATACCAGTTATCTCTTCCTTTCCTCATTAAACTGGGCAAGGTGTTCCTCCCTGTTTGGAAAAAGTACAAATGGAAACAAAGGTTTCTCAAGTTTTCTTTTTTTTTTTTTTTTTGTCTCCACACTATTCTTGCAACTATTTGAAATATATCAAATTTTTTTGTAAATGTCAATGGTTTTGTATTGCAGGTATGATATTTTAGTCTTGGAGGAGCTATGGATCTGCCTGAAGGCATTCAATATTGCAATTCATCCCATGAGCGGTGATGGAGATGGGCAGGTTTTGTGTTCTTGTGGCAATAGATCACATGATACATCCTCTCATCTGCATGGCATTGATAGTCGACATAACAAGAAAGATGGTTTTAGTGGTATGATTGTTAATGCTGGAAAATGTTGGACCTTACATTTTAGCTCTGGGAGAAATGATGCAGCCAAAATTGCCATATATTCGAATGATGCCGAAATCCACTGCTATCCGTACGTATATGGATTACTCATTGGATTTTATGAGAGACTATCTGCTTGTAATGCAACTTTTAGCTGTGAAAATGTTACTGGACCTGAGATGAATGATGAATATGTAGAACCCAGGCCTCTGTCACCATGTCAAAGATTTGGTTTCTCAAACTTTATGGAAATTGATTCAATTGGATATGACAGCATTCCATTAGATTGCTTTCCTTTCATTACTTTACAGAATTCTGCCTTTCTTGGTAGTCTTGAGAGTTCTCATGTTAACCTACGTTCTGAGTGGAGAAAAGATTACAAAATAAGGGATAGAAAAATCAAAGTTCCAGAGTTTGATCTGGAGACAGGACCTACTATATTCCACACCCAACCATTAGAACATAAACTTGGTATGGATGCTGTTACCTCGGAGAGTTCCTGCCACCCTAATCTCCGTGATGTTTATTTGGTTTTATGTGGAATCAAGGTCCACTTCCACGATTCTTCTTGCATTGTTGGATCTCTAATGCTTCCAACTTGTAAATCTTCTGTATTTATTTGTGAAGACTATTTTGATGTATTATGCTCAGTAGAGGGATTGACCTTCACATCCTCATGGACAAAAAATTACCTTGAATTAGTATGGGGCCCTTCATTTCCATATTTGTCTCCTATTTTAAATTTCCGTGTTAGACAAGAAAAAAGCTTGCCATCAAGTGCCAGAATTGAAATCAGTGTTGGGATTCAACATGTTTGTTGTTTCTTACCACCTGAATTTTTAGCCATGATGATTGGTTATTTTACGTTGCCTGATTGGAGTTTGCAGTCAAATGAGCACTGTTGGATTGGGAGGAATGAGCATGCTGGTTTAGAAGAAGAAACTTCCGTTATTTATAAATTTGAAATTCTGGATTCAGTTTTGATTATGCCTGTTGAAAACTATGAGCTTCAGTATCTTAGTTTTGACATGAAAGAGTTGTATTTTACATTCTTTGGAGGCATTTTAGATGATGCATTGAAGGGCATTCCTCCTGAATGTTCTATTCCAGTTCACAAGCTTGCTGAGACAAATCACTGTATAAATCTTTTTGGACGAGAATTATTTCTCTCGTTGCTGCTTTTCAAGGATAGAAATAGCTCTCCATTTTTCTTTCAAAGTACCGAGTGTCAGAAGGTTAGTTTAGTTGAATTGCTAAATGCAGATATCTGGGTCAGGATACCTTGTGAAAGTGAATTTATCAACAAAAGCTTGCAAGCAACATGTATAATGACAAGGATAAGAAATTGTGAAGTAATTGTTGATGGTACGTATGATATTTCTAGCTAGCTTTTTGTTATTCCCTTTTTTGGTAGTTGTAATTGTGTTCATAGTAGTCATAACATTTGTTTTATTCTTTCAATAGATAATCATGCACTTGGTGGATTTTTGGCTCTATTAGAGACCATAAACCGATTTGATTCTGTCGAAGACCAATCTAGATGTTTCAAGTCTGATGTTCTACAGTTTCTTCAGTTAACAAGGTGTCTGAGAGAGGGCACTGCAGTTTTAGCTCCTGTGTCAAACACAACACTCACTGAATTTGAATATTGCATTGATTCCCTTTGCTTGATATTGAAACGGCAGAGAAATGAATTATTGGAAATGAATTACAGAGTAGAATTGCAATTTACGTGCTCCGGAACATTGAGAAATGGTATTGTCGAAGGGATGGATTTTTGTTTCTCTTCGATGGTGTTATACTCAGTGCCCAAATCTATCATCATGGCTAAATCCAGCTCAGAGCAGTTGTCTCCTGTGCCTGACATCTCCCTTTCAAGGTCAAGTCAAGGTCCGGTTGAACTTTGTGTTTCCCTTCCATCGATCGATGTTTGGTTATATGTTTCGGAATGGATAGAGATTGTTGATATATTGAATTCTTATGTTGGAAAAATGACTCAATTCCTGAATAATGAGGCATTAGGAGGCTCATCAATCACTTTTCCAAATAGTGTGTGTTCTTCATCTATGTCGAATGAATCAGCATCAGAAAATACAGAAGATGATGATACTATACTTGTTACAGTAAAGGACATGGTAATTACGTTTCACTTTCCTGTTTATGTTATGGAATCTACTGGTGAAGTTCATGTGGCTGAAGTTGATGAGAAGGCGCATCATATTGTTTCTTCAGATGTTGTGGAAGGAAAGTACTGCAGATTCATTATGGTTTCTTTTCACAGTAAAAGAACTGAGGCACTTATTGACAGTAAACACGCATCACTAAGGTGTGGCATGGAAAAAGTGTGCGGCATGTTATCTAAGAGTGAGGAAAAGGGTGTTCAATCTTGTCCTCTTTTTGAGATTTTTGGAGTAAACTTGGAGGTTAACGTAAGCGGCAATCAATTGAAGCTTGTTTTAGTCCAACTGAATATTCAGTGTGAATGTTTCAATATTTGGTTTTCTTATCACGTATTCTATTTCTGGAAGCATATTGAATTTGATATGTCTGAGGCAAACTCATCATCTACAACTTGTCCTATTATGTTCGAAGTCCAACTGAAGAAAGTTTCATTACTACTGAGTGATGGACGGGTATGTTCCTGATTACTTGAAAGTACTTCACTTTGGTTTATATGGAAAACTACTGCAGATTTCTTTCTGTCAATTATGATATTTATGTTTTGACATTGATCATCCGATTATGAAAAATTTTGTATCTTGTGAAAAAATAAAAATAAAAAGATATGCTGTTGTGATGATTTCTTTGTTTTGTTTTAACATTGGTGTGTTGTTTGTGTGGGATTATGCAGATCTTTCATAAGTACTTTGCCGTTTTGTGGACATCTAATACTAAACTGTTTAATATTTGAGGAATGTTATTGGTTAATGAGGAAAAGAAACAGCTTGAGTGTATACATGGCTCCTAAGTTCCTAATGTTTGTGAGATGGATGTGATTCTCGTGGTGTATCTGGCCGAGTCTATTGTTTTATCAACTTTTCTTCCCAAACTTTTCTTGGATGGATTGCTTCTTGACTTCTACTTTTTCCTCTCCTTTTAAAGATCGTAGTTTTATTGTTATCATGCAGTGGAGTTGTTGCAGACCGCTGCTGGAAATTCTTATGAGGAACATTCTATTGCGTGTTAGCATGACCAAAAACACCATAGAGGACTTCATCACTGGTGAATTGAGCATGAATTACAATAACATTCAAAAGGTATCTAACTGTTTAAGCATGTGTTCAAGTTATAAAAACTTAGGGAACATGATATGGTGATAGAGTGTTGATACAATTAAATTTATTTTAACTCAACAGTTAAGCTTTTGGGTTTAGTGATGATTTAACCTGATATCAAAGTAAGAAGTTATCATCGAACTCTTGCAATGTCTTGGGGGTATCATTGGTTTGCATGCAGCCGTGCACGCAACTTTTTGGCTTTTCTTTTTCTTTTTCTTTTTCTCTTTTTTTCTTTTTGTAATATGTAAGATATCAATTTGTTTAAGCCCTTATTGGAATCCCACGCAAGAGTTTACAATTACTTGTGCATTAATATCGTAATCTAAAGTTTACTCTTAAGTAATCAATTAATGTTATGTTAGAAGACTAAGGCATTAAGCACAAGAACACATGAATGATTGTTGCATAACTAACAATACCTAAGGCCTAAGGCCTAAGGATAGCTTAATCTGTGCACTATCACCGACCAGCCGATAGGTTGGTTTTGTTGTCTACAAAACCAACCCCAATGAACATATACCTTTGAATTGACCAATCAAAGTCGATTCGGTTGGTCAGTTCGGTTTTTTGGTTTATGATGCTCACTTCTAGTAATGTCATTTCCTCCGATTAACATTGATTGCCACACTTTTGTAATCTTTTGTACTCAATAGGGCTTAGAGCTTAGAGATTTTGGTTATCCGGATGTATTGCCCCTTTTGTATTGGTTTGTTTTATCAAGGAAGTGATGAGGGTGCTATGGGAATGTCAACCTAGTTGAGATGCTCGAGTGCACCTCCTGATCCTTACCTTGTATTGATTTGTAGAGTTTATTCTTGTACTATGAGCTTTGTCTCAATTCATTATATCAATGAAAGAGACCATTTCCTTTTCAAAAAAAAAAAAATATATATTGATTGGCACTTGTTAGACCTTCTACAAGTTTTTTAAGTTCATAAGTGAGGGAGAGCATTGGTTTGTTAGGCTTTCAAGTGTGTTCCATTGATGTCTTCTTTTTGTATCTCATTAGTATTTCTTCTTTTGTTTTTCTTAGTTTTTCGAAGGATAATGTATTTTTGAACATTAGTCTCCTTTCATTTTATCAATGAAAAGTTATGTTTTCTTTTTTAAAAAAAAAATGTTAGGGAAATTGTTAAAATATTGATATAATTAAATTTAGGGTTGTTTTCAAATATAGCAAAATGAGTCAAACTATTTCCAAGTATAGACAAATTTCACGATCTATCAGTGATAGACTACGATAGAGTAATAGAAGTCTATCGCGGTCTATCACTGATAGATCGTGAAATTTGTCTATACTTGGAAATAGTTTGACTCATTTTGCTACATTTGAAAATAGCCCTAAATTTAACTCTATCAATATCTCTGATAAACAATGAACTTTTTCTATATTTCTAAATAGTTTCATATTTTTTCTATTTATAATAATTTTCCTTAAATTTACCATAACTCATCAGCCTAAGCTTTGATTTAGTGGTGATTTACATATGTTAAATCATTTACATTCTACCTAAAGAAAACAAGTATTCATCTCAACTACTCTTGCAAGAATGCCTCACGCAAGTTGATCACAAATACACATAGACATATATAAGTATATCCTACTTTTAGCATATTGGTGTGTAATTCATAGAAATTCACTCAAGAGTACTTGAACATGATTGATTTTCACTGTTTCAATACTTCCATATTGTGATTGAAGGTGTTCTGGGAGCCTTTTGTGGAGCCTTGGAACTTTACAATAAATGTGACTCGGAAACAAGAGAGTAGTTCTTTGTTGAACAGTTCTGTTTTGACTGATGTCCAGCTCGTGTCTTCCTCACAGCTTAATTTAAACCTCACAGAATCCCTTACTGAGGTAAAGTTTTATACCTATAGGCCATAACTTTTCTTAAATGGTTGTCTATTTTATTGATTTATCCAGGTTATGTTAAGCCTTGCCTGGAAAAACAATGCATTGGTGCTCTCGACAATTTAAGTAATATTGAAACATTTCGATCTTTAAACGAAGTAACTGTAATATTCTTTTTATTCACTGTCTCAAACAAAAGCAAAAGCCAAGGTAGGGGAAATATTTGTACTATTTTTTTGTTAAGTTGCATGAACAATCCAACCTCAAAGACACAAGGAAAATAAATTCTAGCTAGCACAATAATTTATAGGAAAATATGCATGCACTGGATAGATATGGAATACAAGGAAGTTAATCAAATATATTAATATGCAAGATTTCATGCCAGTAATCATGGAATAAATCTGCCTTTCCTCAGATAGTTCAGAATACTCTCCTCCAAGTAGATTTGTTTATCTTGTGCATCTTTGCCTTTGAGATTTGAGTATTTTCTTTAGTTAAAGTTAGATTTTATTGTGATTTTATTTTGTCACCCCTACCAATGGATGAGAAGCTTTTTTTAAAAAATATATATATATTTTTTTTTTGGCTTTTGTAGTGTCTTTCTAAAACAATAGACATGATCAAGGATGCTTGGGATCTGACTGGAAAAGATGATACTTCTCAAAGCCAATTTTCACTGAACTCTCCCCATGCTGAAAATATTGTGGCTGGAAAACATGCTCCCTATGTACTGCAGAATTTAACTTCCTTGCCCCTTGAATATCATGTTTACGAAGGACCCTTTGATTCTGTTGAGTTTGACATCTCAGAGTTCAAAGAAAGAAGATATGTGCAACCAGGCTGTTCTGCTCCAATTTATATTAGTGAATCAGCTGAAAAACAATTCTTTCGTCACAGATCCTTTCATTCATTGGAAAAGCTAGATGAGCAGCACACATATGGAGTGGGTCATCATTTTATTTCCATCCAACTTGATGGTACGTCTGTACCATCTATTCCTATTTCCATGGATCTTGTTGGGCAGACATACTTTGAGGTTGACTTTTCCAAGGCATCGAATAAGGAACTGAATATGTCTGATAACATGTCAAAAGATTCTGATAACGTGGAGAAGTATAGAAAACATATGAGGGGAGGCTTCATGGTTCCAGTTGTTTTTGATGTTTCTGTTCAGCGCTATGGAAAGCTTATTCAACTGTATTCAACGGTATGTGGACATTCAGCTCTGTTTTCTTCTATGACCCGGAGGGACATTCTTTTAACATTCCCCTATTCAGGTTATACTTTTCAATCAAACATCAATGCCATTGGAGTTCCGCTTTGACATTCCATTTGGTGTAGCTCCGAAGGTATGGACTCATTCAATTATTGAATCCTAACAATAACATAAAAGGACTACATCAGCTAGAGAAACTAATTACAGTTTCTATCAATTGCTCTTTCCTCTCTCCCTCGCTCTCTGTTTTCTTTTGTAGATATTGGATCCCTTGAATCCTGGTCAAGCAATGCCTCTGCCTCTGCATTTGGCTGAAGCTGGTTGTGTGAGGTGGCGTCCTAGTGGAAACTCTTACTTGTGGAGTGAAACTTGTAACCTCTCGAACCTTCTTGCTCAGGAGAATAAAGTAGGATTATTTAGGTCCTTCGTTTCTTATCCATCTCATCCCAGTAGTGATCCGTTTCGCTGTTGCATGTCGACAAGAAATATTATACTCCCTTCACATCAGAAGCCCAGGAAGATTGGTAATGATTTAATGCAATCAGCAGTTGACTCTGAGCCAAAGAACTACAGGCCAGCTGAATCACAGGAACGGTGTATTCACCACTTGACCCTTAGCACTCCATTGGCAGTGAGGAGTTTTCTTCCTGAAGAAGCTAAACTAATTGTAGATACTGGTGGAATGATACATTCTGCAATTCTTTCAGAGGTTTGTGAGATATATTCCTTACTTTGTCTTATCTTTGAAGGTGGAGCTACAAAGTTAGGTGCACTCCTTTATTCTTTTTATTTTATCTTTATTTTTTAAAATTTTTTACTAAGTAGCATATCTACATGTTAACCAGTTGAGCTATATTTAGGTTGATATAGTCAAATATATTGGTAAAACAATAATTTAATGATAAATCATCTTTTTATAACGATAACAGCTTTTTAAAGGAAGGTCCTAGTTGGGAAATTTTGATGCATAGAGGGTAAAATTGAGAATTTAAAAAGATTAAAGGCCAACTTGAGAATCAACTAAAAGATTAAGTATCATTTGATATATTTAGCCTTTTTTATTTTATTGAAGTTATTGTTACTTGAGCTGAAGATAACTCCTATTTGATTATTTCTAGGTCAAAACTTTCTTCCATCATATTGATCCTTCACATGACCTAGAACTTGAAATCCAAATCCATGGATACAGACCTTCATATGTGAAGTTCCCTAGAGCAGAAACATTTTGCTCAATAGCAAAGTTTGATGGAATCAAGTTCTCACTTTCTGAGACCATAATTTTGAGCCCTGGTATCTTGACATTATTTTTATTTATTATTTTTCTTGATTTAACAGCAAAAGTATTTATTACTGCCCTTATCTTCTTATAGGTCCAGTACACATAATACTTGATAAATCGGTGGATGCATTTTCTGGTAGCAGAGAACTCAATTTTTTTGTTCCCTTCCTATTATATAATTGTACTGCCATTCCCCTCTGGATTTCAGAGTCAGCATATGAACAAAAAGGTGTGAGCATCTTTTTACCATCATATTACAATACAGTTGAACATGAACATTCTGCCGGCAAAAGAGATGGTCTTAGCTCAATTACAGGGTGCACTGATTCTCATGCAATAGCTCCAAGTTGGCACAATTCTTTAGTGAAGAAACCTGTCTCAACTCTGGAAAACTCAAACCCACAGTTGGACAGTTTGAATGGGAGAACTTTCATTTCACGCAATCATCTTCAAAAGTCTTGCGTCCTGTCAAACAAAAATGACTTTAACTCGAGATCCTCTCAAAATACTTCTAATGTAGGTTCAAGTTCATGTGACTATGCATGTGGAAAGGACCCTAATTCTTTAGATAAGCAAGTGAAAGTTAGACCATATATGTTTTCTCCCTGTAAACCCTCATCTGCAGATGAAGTTATGGTTAGGGTGAGCAGGTCCCTGCCAGAATGTGCTATAGAAGATATTCAAAGTGTTTCTTGGTCAAGCCCATTCTATCTTGTTCCCAGAAATGGTTCGGCTACTGTTCTTATACCACAATCATCAACAAATGCTGCCAATGTGGTCTCTGTTACATCTAGTACAATTTCTGGATCTTTTCCTGAGATGACAAGCATAATCATGTTCCAGCCTAGGTAATATTGTTAGCTTCTACCCTGCCAAGTATATTTGTTTCATGTTCCTTTTTTTATTATTATTATTTTTTTTCCTTGTCTTCTAATATTCTTGATGTTGCAGATATGTCATAAGTAATGCATGTTCCAAGGATTTATGCTATAAACAGAAGGGAACTGACTGTGTCATCCCTTTGGCAGTCGGAGAACATTTCCATCTTCAGTGGACTGATACAACTAGGTACGCTAGCTAGTGTGATTGTAGTGTGCCCATTATCACAGTTAGGAATCAACTTGAATTGCTTTTATGTATATCAATCAGAATCCATGGTAGATAAACTTTGAGTGCATGATTAAGATAGAATGCTAATAGTTGAGATATCTACTTATTTCTTTTAGAATAGTCTTCTTTTGTTGTTAAGATTACTACGAAAGGTTAAAAATAGTCCACATTAAATATATTGTATTCAATAATTTGCCCTTATTAAAATATATTTTTGTGCTTCCATAAAAGAAGTAAGTTGATATCGCAACAGTAATCATTCTATAAAATACTTGAATAAAAGACCAAACATGAAATTGACAACTTGGACCAGATTGGATTGATATTCTTTGTTGTCTCTATTTATTCATTTCTTCACTTTTCCCTTCTTGATTCTTGATTAAGATCTTCTTTTAGTCATTTCCCAACCGGCAATGGTGCTTATTGTGTACTCTCATCCAACAGTTTTGATGCAATATTCATTTGATTGGTTTGTCTGTTATATTCCCATATCCTTTCATTGTAATAGCCGGTTAGTTTGTTTTCCCTGATCACTAACAACTCGGCACTTGTGTGTGTTCTCTTATCCACTCCTTTGCTTGCCTGATTTTCAACTTATGATCAGGGAATTACTGGTTTCTGTTCATTATAACGAACCTGGGTGGCAATGGTCCGGCAGCTTCATACCTGATCAACTTGGTGATACTCTAGTGAAAATGCGAAATTATATCACTGGTTCCTCTAAAGTTCTTAGAATTGAAGTTCAGAATGTTGATGTATCAATTGACAATAAGATTGTTGGAAATGGTCATGGAAATTTGGGGACAAATTTGATTCTGCTGTCAGATGATGACACAGGATATGTACCTTACAGAATAGATAACTTTTCAAAGGAGGTAGGTGGCATTGTTCCTTATTCACTTGAAAAGAATATGATATTAGGTTTTAATTGTTATATTTTAGTATTTTCAATATTGTTTTAGGAAATTTCAGATATGAAAAAAGTCTTTTTTATTCTCTTGCTTGAGAGATATCTACAGCCCTATGTTTGAAATGAAGGGAAAGGGGAAGATACCAAATGGTATAATTGAATTGTCAATGCTATGTATTAAGTTATGTAAAATAATTGATAATACGATTTTACTTTTTATTTTGTATTTTTCTTACTTTTAAAATAAATAAATAATTAAAAGAACACTTCATTAATGCTTTAGTTGCTTGCTTCTTTGACAGAGATTACGAATTTACCAACAAAGATGTGAAAATTTTGAGACGATTGTTCACCCTTATACATCTTGCCCTTATTCTTGGGATGAACCTTGCTACCCACGTCGTCTAACTATTGAGGTGTGGACCTGTGGTTTATGTTTTGACTTAAACAATCAATTCTTCTTCGTTGTTATGTCTGCTAGTTTTGTCTGCTAACAAATTCCTTCTGGAAACTATTAGGTTCCTGGAGAGCGCATACTAGGATCTTATGCTCTTGATGATGTACAGGATTTCGTTCCTGTGTGCTTGCCATTAACCACTGGGGTATATTCTTTGGATTTTCGTTGCTGTAGTGCCCTATATTTAGGGTTTTATATTTTTTATAAATAAAAGGTGTCTGTGAAGTAAAAGAGATATTGACTAACAATGAGCTGGAGAAATATGGCCAATCTAAAATAAAAATCACAATTCTGTGGCAACTAATAAGCCTTTTTATCATAAATTGGGAAATGGTTATATATGAAACAGACGGTAATTAGTACGATATTAGTAAGGGGTATAAGGGTAATTAGATAGGAAATTAATTACTTAATCTTATTATAAATAGAGGGGGTGAGTAAGTGAAGGCAGGCATTAGTTGAGTGGTTAAGGCTTGAGTTAGTATGCTCAAGATGGAGGTTTCCAAGTACCTTGAACTTGGATTATCTTGTATTTCTTCATCTTTACATTTCAATATATTCAGATTTTATTCTTGTTAGGAAGTATCCTAACATAATTGTGTGATGATGAAAATTATTCTTATGATCCGTTTAACTGAACATGAGGAAGACAAGTAAAAGAACAATTGATAATGAAGAGTTATTTTAGTCTGAGTTCAAACTATTGGATTTATTATTATTATTATTATTATTATTATTATTATTATTATTATTTCGTTGTTTGTATATTTCTAAGAGATTACATGCTTCTCCGAGGGTAATAAACTATTAATTTCAGTGTTGATTTTAATTTGAACACTGATTGTAGCTATGCATAGTTATACTTTCCTTAGGAATTGCAATATGTCATCTAGCTTTTAACTTATCAATGACTTTTTGTCTCAGAAAAATGAGAGGATGTTGCATTTATCAGTTAACGCGGAAGGAGCAACAAAGGTATGTTCTTATAATCTTCATGTGTTTGAGTCCTTTATTAGAAAGTTCTTTATAACATGTCACTCTGATTTTTGGTTCTACACCTATGAAGTCATCATAGCCTTTTGACTATTTGCAAAAGTACTTTTTGTTACCTTGAATTTGTGACTGGAAACTGCTTTTTTGCTATTGCAAAAGTGATTTGACCATGCCAGAAGAACTCTCAGATGCAGTCTATATAGTACACAAGATTTATCAACTATTTTTCAATGGTCTTACTTTGATTGCAGGTGTTGAGCATTGTTGATTCAACCTATCATATTCCAAGTGTCTCTCATTTTAGAGAAAAGAAAAAACTTGTTCAGAAACAGGAAAAGTTCATTGATTACAAGGAGAAATTTTCAGTTTTTATATCTTATATTGGTATATCGTTAATTAATTCTGGCCCTGAGGTTTGTATATATGTATTTGGACTTGGCTTTCAAATTGTTTTCTCATACGTTTAAGTACTCTGAAATTCTTCATATTATCTCTATTCAGGAAATGGTATATGCTTGCGCAAAAAACATAACTATCGATCTGCTGCAAAGTTTGGATCGACAGAAGCTCTCTGTAAAACTGCTATCTCTTCAGATAGATAATCAATTTCGGAATAGTCCATTTCCTGTTATCTTGTCTTTTGATCAAGAATACAGAAGCAACCCAACTGGAAGCTTGAACAAGGATATTAATGCAGTAACAAGAAGTGAAAGCGCTCTGCAAGCTGATGGCTCTCTTGAACCTGTATTCTATTTCTATTCATCAAAGTGGAAAAAGACAGAGAGTTTACTGGTTTCATTTGAACATATATGCCTAAGGTCTCCATTTTGAAATCTATTGTCTTTTACTAGTATAAAATGCATAGTACTGATCCTTTCCTCTTCAATTCTTGCAGAATATCAGATTTTCGACTTGAGATTGAGCAACAAGTGATGTTAAGCTTGTTTGAGTTTTTCAAAAATGTCTCGTCAAATTTAAAGGGTGAAGTGTCTCAATTTTCAGATGCCATGTTGCATCCTTCTGCAAATGATCCAGCTCATGACTACTTCAGTCCCAGGACAAAACCTCTTCATTTTTCAGAATATCCTTTTTCGCATGGACTTGATAGAGGCAGCACATTATTACCTTCAGTAGTTCCTTTTGGAGCTCCTTGGCAGAAGGTTTATCTCTTAGCAAGACAGCAAAAGAAAGTTTACGTTGAATTATTTGATTTGGCACCTATTAAGTTGACAGTAAGGTATAGACATCATACGAAACATTATTTTGTATTTTGCTTTCCTCTGCTATCTATCCTAACAAAAGTTCATCTTGGCCCTAGCTTTTCCACCATTCCATGGGTGCTCAAGAACCCTATCCTTACATCTGGTGAATTACTGATGCATGTAAGTACTTTTGTTCTCTTTCAATGTTGTTACTGTCAAATCACCCATCAACCCCCATCAACCCACTTAAGCTGATGGGTCATGGTAAATTTAATTATGTCAATACTTTAACCCTCCCCTCACTAGGATCTCTTGTTATGATGCTACGTTAAATCACCAATCAACTCAAAAACTTAATTATCACAACACTTTAATTGTTACAAGACTTGACCATAAATGTGTTGTGCTTCATTCATAACTCTATCGAAAAGAGATTAGATTTTACTTTGCTTCCAGTTGTTGCAATCTTGTCATACTTGATCAACATCCAATTACAGAGAGGTCTTTTGGCTCTCGGGGACATTGAAGGAGCTCAGATTCATCTCAAGCGCCTGAGTATTGCACATCACATGGCCAGTTGGGAATCCATTCAAGAGATTCTTATTAGGCATTACTCAAGGCAACTTTTTCATGAGATATATAAGGTAAGGATTTTTTTTTCCTGTAATCCCTGTTGTGCAAAAGCTTAAGAAAGCTGGTCACATGAACTACTGTGATCATATTGGTGGTAGCAATACAGAAAAAAAATGTCCAACTAACTATAAAATCAATAGGCAAGGGGACTGTATAAAATATTAAATACTTATTTCTCTATTTAGATGGAACAAATATCTCTGTATCCAGAAGTAAAATCGATAACCTTCTTACAGTAGAACAGCTCCACATATAGAAGAAAAGAAGAATAAGAATGAAATTGTTGAACTTAAGTAATATGTTTACAACCAACATTATTAGCTTAGTAGTTAGTTGTGCAAAAAGGTCATTTTAGGAGTTGTCTGGATAACTCTGGCCAATTGAATACTAGATCAAATTTGGGAAGTACTGGGGTTTCCCTGGAGGTTGCATATGATGTTATATTGGCTAATAGTGTATGTGTAACTTATTTCTTTAGTTCTTTCTGATGTCCTTCAAACTCTCTTTTAATGTTATTTTTTTCCTGAAATAATTAGTTGGCAAGGTATATCTTTCAATTCTTTTTATTTTATATCTAATGCCGAAATAATTAGTTGGCAAGATATATCCAGATTGCTCATATAACAGTTTTTCAGTATGTTTCCAACAAGTCATATTGGTTTACAATGCTATCTTTGCATTCATACTAACAATGCATGGCAACAACCTTAGATTTATAGGGAGAAGAATGAACAAATATGGAAATACAACTTACAGTAACCAAGGCAAACCAATAAACAGGAAAATTATAAGACAAAGGAAGGAAACCAAATAAAAGTGCTTCAAATTTGAATAGGAGGAATGAAGTGAAAAGTACAGGATCTTGGTCCATGAAGATACGGGCCAACTTATACTCATCGAATCGGCTACTAGGATGAGATATTTTCTACAAATCATGACTGTTTTTCTTCAATATCAAAATAAGGATGTGTCAACCTAGTTGATATATGTGGTGCGCCCTACTCTTCGTTCACTTTTTGATTGTTCCCTACGGGGTTATTGTATCTTGAGCTTTAGTCTCTTTTCATTACATCAATGAAAAGGTCTATTTCCGTTTCAAAAAATATAAATATATCAAAATAAAACTAAATTGCTTAGCTAATTCTTTTACCAATTTTGGATTCACCTTGATCAACAGATCTTTGGTTCTGCTGGTGTCATTGGTAATCCCATGGGATTTGCTAGGAGATTGGGGATTGGAATAAGAGATTTCTTGTCGGTGCCCGCCAAGAGCATTTTGCAGGTTTTTTTTTTTCTTCCTTTTTTCTTTTTTACCCCTCTCTTGTTGATACACTAAAATCCGGTTGTTTTATTTTTAGAGTCCAACTGGGCTTATCACTGGTATGGTACAAGGAACTACAAGTCTTTTAAGTAATACAGTCTATGCATTTAGTGATGCTACGACTCAGTTCAGTAAAGCTGCGAGGAAGGTATTTATCTTCATGAGGAATTTCTCTAATCAAGTGGCTTTGATGCATCAAATTTTTATTGGATGCTTATATTTCTGCAGGGTATTGTTGCATTTACATTTGATGATCAAGCCTTTTCAAGGATTGGACAGCAGCAGACAGGTGTTTCCTCACACGGTAGTGGTGTCATTGGTGAAGTTTTAGAGGTACAACATTAGTATGTATATTAATAGCAGATGGGTGATCTGTATGTAAACTAAGCATAAGCATTGGACTGCATCCTAAGGTTTTAACCAAGTGAAAAATCTGTTTTTTTAAAACAAGAAACAACTTATCATTAATATAATGAAAAGGAGTAAATGTTTAGGGATGCAAACTCCCATAGGGAGAAAAGAAGAAAAAGAAAAATGCAAAATAGCAAATACACCCGCAAAGAAAATTAGCCAAGAATATAAGCATTAAAAAAACAAAGAGATTTTCCAATACCTTCAGCTGAAAGACTTGGAGAGGTTTCTAACAAATACTGGTATCTATGAAGAAGGCCTCCCGCAAATATTGAACCAAAAGCGGCTACAACCTTCCAAAGGAAATCATGAACCGATCTTCAACCTACCAAACAGCTTCTATAACCATGATTAAGGTTGTCATCTGACCGGAAAAAATGCCAACAAAACACCTTTAATACCAGATCAGAATTCAAACTCAAAAGCAATTTATCAACCGAGCCAACTCTAGGGTTAACACGAACTGTATTTATATTTTGCCAGAAGGTTGCAGTTCCATTCATTATTATCTGCCAAGGAATTAATGTATATTGTAGATATTCCTTCACATGCTCTGAAACTTGCAAAAAGAGAAGTCAGCTATGTCCATGCCAATTATTTGCCTTATTTTCAGGGACTCACTGGTCTTCTTCAATCACCAATCAGAGGAGCTGAGAGACATGGTCTTCCAGGGGTCTTCTCAGGTAACGCACTTCAATGTTATGGTTTTCTCTTTCTCTGTCCCCGCATGATAGCTAAGTATTCTTGGGCTGCAGGCATTGCATTAGGAATCACAGGACTTGTGGCAAAACCAGCTGCCAGTGTTCTAGAACTTACTGGGAAAACTGCCCAGAGCATACGAAACAGAAGTAGGTTATATCAAATGAGACCACAGCGCCTTAGAGTACGTCTTCCTCGTCCTTTGAGCAGCATGCTTCCGCTTAGGCCTTTCTCCTGGGAAGAAGCAATTGGAACATCGGTACTTCTGGAGGCTGGAGGAGATGACATGAAGCTCAGTGATGAAGTTTTAGTTGCCTGCAAAGCTCTTAAACTAGCTGGAAAATTTGTTGTCATCACTCAGAGTTTAATCTTAGTTGTTAGCTGTGCAAGCTTAGTGGACTTGGGCAAGCCTGAATTTCGAGGCATTGCTGCTGATTCCAAATGGGAGATAGAGTCAGCTATTGGTTTGGACACTGTCATTCATGCCAACACCAATACCGATGGAACTGTCCACATCGTCGGAAGCAGTTCTGACTTATTATCAAGGCCAAATAAAGCTCACCAGAAAAGAGTAATTGGGAGTAGTAGAACAGTGAGATGGACTGGTCCAACTCCTCTTCCTATTTTTGAGACAAACCTTGAACTGGAACGCAAGGAAGATGCAGAAAATCTGTTAAAGATCTTGTTATCTACAATTGAATTAGGAAAACAGCAGGGCTGGCACCGTAGTCGTCATGTTCTCCATCGATACGATGTAAAATAGGCGAATCACTCTTTTGTCTTCATGTCCAAATTTCTCTTCCAACACATTCTCAGTTAGAGAACTATGATTGGTCCGGAGCTTTTCTTGTAGTTAGAAAGTGTGTATATCATGTGTAGCGTTCACTTTCTCCAAAGTGGAGAGATAAATTTGCAACAACATTGTAAATTGATTGTTCTATGATTATATATCTACCAATTCATCTTATTGTTTGAAAAAAAAAATTATTTTCAAAAAAGAAGGGAAAATTTATTGCTTTCTGCAACCTTTGGAATGCAAAATGGGTCTGACTCGATGTGCTTTGTTTGTGTGCATTTGTTTATATATATACGAAGAATCATTTAAGAGAGCGCAACATTCTATATCTATTAAAGATTTAAGGGTTAAATTATATGAAATACCTTTGAACTATGGATTTTGGTTTAAAAATACTATTAAACTTTACAATGTTTCAAAAATGCCCTTCAACTTTCAAAATATTTAGAAAATGTCCTCGCTGATAGTAAATCTCACCAAGAATTGACGTGGACTGTTAAATATTAACAACAAACAAAAAAATGAAAACCTTACAAGTTTTCATCATGAATTGATGTGTAAAATGACAACTCTATGCTTATCGATTGACAGCATGCTTTTTTTCCCTTTTCTTTTTCTTATCACAACACACATTTAAACCATCAAGCCTTCCATCAAGGACAATGAGAGGCTACTAGATCTTTGATACCCGGTCCTCCGATGGTCTATGCTCGATGTTATATTCTCAATGCTCAATGCTCTTTAGTCATACTCTAGACACTCGGTACATGATTCTCGATAGAAATTGAACCTTTTGAAATATTCAACACATAAAATGTTACACTAAATCGTTTGAATTCACTTCAACTCCATAATATTTTGGCTAGTTCTCTCTCATCTTGGGTTTTGGACAACAACCTTTGAATTCGATTCTCCCTGCAATATGTATCATTTATTTCTTTGCTTTGCATTTTGTTTCGTTTCTTGCGATTCTTGATTCTCTCTACTCTGAGTCTGTGCTCGACTTTGCATTTTGTTTGTGTTTTTTTCATGTGCTGATAGTCTCGATACTTCACCTTATTTCTTTTTTCATTTGCTTTCCATTTTAATTTTTTGCACGGTCAAGTTTGAATTTTTCTTTTGTCTTCGTTTCGATTTTCATACTTTTTTCATTTTGGACCCTTAAGATTAGGGTTTAGGGTTTGACTAGGATTAGTAAATAAGGCGGAACAAACATCACTAACATTTAAACCGAGTGTCGATGATCGATCGTCGAGTCTCATGCAGAGAGCAATGAACATCACATAGCGTGCATCGAGTTTCGAGTATCGTGCATCGAGTATTGAGTATTTAACAGAGTGCTTATTTTCTCTTGTTGTTTGTTTTTTTATGCACTATGGCTAGACAATTCAAGATTGCACCTCAACATCGGTTACCAAGCCGAACAACTAGCTTATCTTCTCACATCAGAACTGCGATTAAGATTGTGAAAGTCTTTAGGAGGTTTGTGGATATGGACATCATCTTCAATAGTCCGCTGGTACATTACATCTTACTAAGAGAGGTGGAAGACAATAGGAATTATGCAATGATGTTCGATCTGAAGGGTACAATTATAACCTCTCGAAAGAAGAATTCTTCTTGGTGACAAGATTGTGGCGGTCACCTAGTAAAGTAGTTGTGAAGAGGGTTCAAGGTGAAGCAGATGGGTCTATTACACTAAGTTGGTTATGATGGGGAGAGAGAAGACGAGGGCCAATGTTGAAAAGAAGTTGTTCCCTAATGTGGAGGATTTAAAGTACTTCAACAATATAGACCAGGGAAATGTGTTATGTGAGAAGACATTCCAAGGACTATAGAGGGGATTGAAGGGATGGCTGAGAACTACAAGAAGAGGTCGAAGAACAATAAGAACTACATAGTTAAGCAAAACCTGTTGGGGTTTCCACATGCATTCCAGGTAATATGCTATCCTACACGGTGGTAATTGTGATCCCTTATTTCTATTGTCATGCTTGATAATTATGGATTAATTATGGTAGGTGTGGGCATACGACATCATATCAATGGTTGCTAGAAAAGTTGCAACTTGATTAAGTAGGAATGGCGTGCCTGGATCCCTAAAATGGGAGTGTACATACTCACTACCAACTAGAATAATGTAACGAGACCTGTTTGACTTTAGCGAGGTTAGTATTTAAGTAATATTTATAGTATTTAACATTACGTCAATTGTGCCTGTAACTCTTATTTTTTCATTGTTTTGTGCAGACAAGGATCACACCCACATTGATCATGTCAAAGAGAGAGGCAATATAGAGACACTCGAGTTGAGAAACAACTTGTCTACAAGCCCACTAATGTCGAGACGAGCCTATCAAAATCACTCACATGACCCCACCTTCCTCCCGAGCTCATCCCTTTGGCACCCACCGAGCCCATCCTTCCAGCACCCACCAAGCCCATCCCCCCATTTCCCACTGAGCCCATCCCCCTCCCCCTTCCCACAGATCCTCTCCCTCTGGCAACAATTGAGCCACTTCCCACTGACACCATCATTCCACCTCCCACCAAGCCTCTCCCCTTGACACCCACTGAGCCCATTTGTCCAACACCTACCCCGCTCCTTCTTCCTCCAATATCCACTAAGCCTCTCACTCGGCCTTTTGTGGTACCACCTCTCCCCATTGATCATTCAACATCCTGAGTTGCTCTTATTTCCACAGTCATCCAAGAAGTTAAAAATTAAGGTGAAAGGTGAGCCTGTGATCAAGCAAAGCAAATGGTGAAGGGTAAGCCTCATGTCGATATAGATTATAAGGCGAAGGTTGAGCCTAAGGTCAAGTCAAATGTTGAGGAAGAATGTAGATGTACAAGTAGCAAGAGGAAGGCGACATAACCATACACTACTCTAGTAGAGATGTAAAGGTGACGGATAGAAAAGGAAGTACATTGAACCAGGTGTTTGTTCGACTAATGGTAGGCCTGATCTCCTCCCCTATGATTCGGCTCATCCAATGCCCGAGGACATCATGAATGAATTCATGGTGTGCTTGAACGACATGGATATGGGTCCTCACTGACAAAACATAAGTATCCTCTTCAGGATGGGTTTCAAGACAAAGGAACAGTTTTACAAGCTAACAAAGGACAATGAATGGGTTGAGAATGATGTAAGTTTCTAATTATAATCTATACTAATTATGTGTATGTTGTCTTATTTTTCCATTTATTTTCTTATTATGCAAATTACAAGTTCTCGATTCTCTATTCATGTTTCAACAGAGGAAGTTTATTAGTCGACCAAAGATATGTGCATATCGATTCATGACATTGTCACATGGCATATTGGTATGCACGCTCGACAAGTTCACTCTTAATGTTTACTAATTTTGCATGATTGAATATCCTAATGTTCTCTATTTTGCAAACTCACCTGAACATACATGGTCCAAATAGTTTGTTCCACGCTATACATTGCAAGATGAAAGAAGAAGCTACAAAAGTATAGGAGAGAGAGGACAAGTGCATGGACTTCATGTTGGGACTGCCACCGAGTCACTAACTTAGATGGACAAATGTTAACTACGTTTACAGCCCTCTTAACTTCAAACAACACTAGATTTCGCTGGTGATTGATGTTAACATCGAGCGCATCATTCTATATGACACGTACATGACGTACATCTCATCAAGAGATCTTGTTCATTCTTAATGCCTCTATGTCATACCTTTCTCTCCCTAGCACAATTTTGCAATCTCTATGCCACGAAGCCAGACCTTCAACCTAAAGGCTTAACTAAGACATCCCTAATCATTCCTAAAGGTTTAACTAAGAAATAATCAACCAATTTAACTCAAATTTTAGCACGGTGCATGACATGGGATTGTGGTTTAGAGTACACAGAAGCAACATGATATTAATAGTAGAACCCAAATCAAGCATAGTATGTTCAAACTTCATCTTACCTATCAAACAGGGTAAGGAAAATGTACCTATCTAGAGCAGGTTACTTGGATAGGTGATTTGATTTTCTTCATTCGTAGGCTTTTCTTTCACCTCAGTTCATCTTTTCTTGCTCTTCTCAAGATGCCATCCTTCATCATGGGAGGAAACAATCAAACACACCTTCTCCTCTAGAGCCCTTTGCTCAACAACAACTTGCTAGAGAAATGAGCAATAGGAACATGAGAACCTAAATTTAAAGGAGGATTAAAACTTACCCTTTGTTTTCTAGTTGGTGCTAGTCTATCATGTTCTCCCTGAAATTCTTTTACAACTTTGAACTTCGGCTCATCCATTGGTGTAGGGTAAGGTGTTAGGGGAACCTCACTGACACACCCCATCCCGAACTACCCTCCTGTAGCCCGAGACGGAGCATGAGGACAGCAGTTATCGACTCTATTATCGACTTCCACTGTCAACACCTCCTTTATGTCCATTTAATCATCCTTCCTAGGACGGCAATACCATTATACATTTGACAAACCTCGACTTCGATCGGCAACGGGAACTGTCATGCTACCTGGAAAATGGAAAACATATAAAAAGATGAGCTATACACCCAGTGAGTGACAGATTTTGTGAAACTATCTTTAGTTCAAAAACAGGCATGTTATCATCATTATCTCGCTAAATACGTAATTCAAATCACCACCTCTATAAAATCATACTTTTCAACTTTTAATCAAATCACATGAATACATTCCAGAGTAGTTGTACATAAAATCGGTTTGTTCTCAACAATTTCCCTTAGTTGAGGCGGAGCAATGCTCTACACTTCTCAACATCAATTATTCCTAGCTATGTGGAGTAATTTCAACACATCAGCGTCATATATTCCTCTATGTGCACATAAGTATTAAAATCTGGGCCGCCCGCAATGCCTTCTCCAAGTCCCTGAGCATTGGGGTCCTATTTCCGTATCCCGGTTACCCATCTGCCTTCTACGAGTCCCTCAACATTGGGTACCTTTTCTATATCCTCGCTACCCCTTGGCCTTTTGCAAGTCCCTGAGCCTTGGGTGTCCTTTTCAAAGTTTTATAAATACACAAAATATGTTTTGGAAATATCATAACATAAACTCATAAGTTAATCGTTTCCAAATAATATCATATAATCTCAAAACAGCATGCTTCCAGTAAACTTCAAGTTCAAAACTTTAATATCAAACATCATGTTTTTCAGTAAAATCATGAAATCACATATTATCAATCAGCATACGTTCTAGAGGCTTCCTAGTCAATTCAACGCTGAAGACCAGCTAAAGACCAAGTAATTTGCAACTATGGCTGACTGGTTCATTGTTCCTAGAACTAGAGTTCTGATGCAGGCGCATCAACAATATTTTTTTGTAAAACTACCAAAAATCAATATAAAAGCTTCTAAAACAAGCACAAACTAATAAAAATACACTTTAAGCATTCAAAGACCTAACTCTTCACTGTTTTATCCATATATAACATATTATAGGGAACTTAACATGCAAAATACCACTTTTCCCAAGAAAAGCTACTAAAACAAGGCCTTAAAACATGCATTTCATGACATATATTAGAGTCACTTGCTAAAACTACAACATATCTTTCTACAACTTCATAGTGCTCAACGTCAGGCTCTTCACCATGTCTTCCATGTTAAGATTTGTACCCTAAAGCCTCGTAATTTATTAGTTGATTAATTTAATTATTAATTATGCAATATTAATTTATCCATTAAACAGTAAAAATCTAAGGTTATTATATGTAATCTTAAACAATATGTAGTTGACATATAGGTAGATCATGTTCAAGAAATCACCTAAAGTTTTATAGTATATGGATAAGGTTGGGTGTCTTATCTTGGTGACGCTATGAATACGGCTCACTTTGTAATAGTTACAAATGGTTTGATCCAAATCATTCATATAGAGACATGTGAGTGGGGGTATCCTATACAAAGAGTTTGTATAAGACTAGGAAATATTTAATCTCTCCTTGTAACTCCGTTGATTGATGAGTTTAATATTTCATAAGATGATCATGTGCGACTAAATCTTAGTCCTAAGTGATTTATGAACTCTTGCATGTGAGGTAAATGTAAGTGAATTGAATGAAAGAGACTGTTGCAAAAATGATAATAAAAAGGTCTAGCTCGGGTTTAATTTGAAGTTTTCCCAATTAGCTTAATTGATCTTTGAACTCTAGATCACACCTCTTGCTTAAGCCTAGCCAAATTGGTTAGAAACACTAACCAACCATCCTAATTGCCTAATTAACCCAATCAAATTAAATGAAAGGCATCCTAATCTAAGTGGTCCAATCGCATTACGGTTTGGGCATTAAGCTAGGTTAAATTTGTAATAGGAAACACCTAATTAAAAATCTAATAAGGTTTTACATCTAGGTTAAAACCATACTCATTTAGTGGTCGACTCACAACAAGCAAGTTAATCTGACCCTTTGCTTCCTAGTTATTTATTACCTTGACGAAGGATAAATCTAAAGCATGGAATTGCACGTTCAAGCATTGGTTGTCAATCAATAACAAGAAAATGTCATTCTTAATTAGTAAACTCAGCAAAAGAAATAATAATAATAAAAAAATAAACAAGAGTTTAAGAACAATTTATAATGGAAGCCTAAGTCTCACAATCAATCTTAAAAGGAAAAAACTATCAAGCTCAAGCTAGAATACTAACTTTAGCCTATAATCATTATTCAAATCAATGAATAATGATTATTGAAACCCCAATTGAAGAAAGGAAGAAGAAATAGTAAAATGCCCAAAATGACAAACAAGAACAATGGAAATTCAGCTCCATCGAACTTGGATGTGGTAATTGGAAAGAAAAGAACCTATTTATAAAATTGGGTTGGCAACTTAGCAGTGCTCTTCACTTTTTAAGCCTTTGGGAGACGGCGTTGTGCTGCAGCACTAGCCAACGTGCGAGAGTATACTTCAGCATTTCATCAAGATACATAGTGTCACGGCGCTGTGTCACATCCCAGAAAACGCACGAAGATCTCGAGTCAAGCTGAGGAAAATAGCACATTTCAGGTGCTATCAACCGCCCACAAGTAATATAAAATGGACAGAGTCTAAGTATCAAGTCATAAAGAAACAGAGTATAATAATTCAATTAAGCAAATGCAGACCTTCTCAAAGTTTGTCATTAAAAAGTAATCACGATAAAATGATTTGATTTGGTAGGTGCCTTGACAAGTTAAAAAAAAAAAAAGTGAAGTATATATTAAAAAATAATGGAAAAACAATATAGGAATAAATGTTGTAAAAAAGATAAGAAAAGAAAAGAAGAATTCAAATTGTTTAAATCTTTAGGAGGAATTATTTGAAATCCAAAAATTTGACCTAAGCTTGTATGCTAAGAAGAGAAAGTGATTAATGAAACTTTGGGGTAAAAAGTTTAACATAAGCCTGTGGAGTTAGTAAAATTTTGGAGTAGAACTTCTAGGCTTGTGGAGTTATTTTGGAGTAGAATTTTTGGGCTTATGTGGAGTTAGAAAAATTTTGGACTATTAAGGGGATAGGTGTTGACATGGTATGGAAAAGTGTGTGTATAAGTTTGAGTTTTGGTAAAAAAAAATAAGCTATAGAAGTGTTTGGGAGAAAAACCACGATAGGTAATTTTTCTCAAGTGGTGGACTACAATGAGGCAATTGTGTTGTAAAATTTTCTAAGTGTCACAACTATGCTCGAAAAAGTATGAGGTGAACGCATAAAGGAATAGAAGGAAATTGACTAAGTGTTGAACGTGAGAGTTGGAAGCATAGTTGATGGTTAGCTTGATTAGCTTAGAACTAAGAGTGAAACACATGTCTCGGAGAAAGAACTAAGTCATGGACACATAGTAAGCCATGGTGGACAAATGGTTGAGTTTCGGGGGAGAATTTGACTAAGTGTTGAGGAGCTCATGGTTGGCAAAAGGAATAAGCCAAAGAAGGCAAGTTGGACACATGGTCCATGTTCTGAGGCAAATTTTAGTAAGAGATGGATGCATAGCTTATGTCCAGGAAGACTCTAACTAAGTGTTGGAAGAGTTTTAGTAGTTGAAAAGTCAAACGCATAGGAGGAAAGATATTGAGAATTTGGCTAAATATCAAATAACTTGTGTAGGTTAAAGGAAAGACAATTGAGCCAAAGTCAAGAATAGGTGAGTTGGACGCATAGAAGGCCAAATAGGTTGAACAAAATGACTGAGTACAAGGTTGAAACTTGTGAGACTAGACGCATACCCGTTAAAGAAAATTTGGCTGAGTATAAGACTTTAGAGTGTGTTCAACGCATAACTATTAACCTTGGAGGAAAAATGGTTAAGTGTTGGATAGTTCATGTCGGATAAAAGAAAGTAAAAGAAGCATACCTTAAGAATGCATAGATTGGATGCATAGAAGGGGTTAGGTTGGACGCATAGAGCTTATCAAAAAGAAGTATGAGGTGGCACATTTAGAGTTGAACAACTCAAACGGAGGAGGTGTCTTCATGCCTGCATAAGACAACATGTTGGAGACCACATATTTGGTTAAATGTCAAGCTAAGAGGTGAAGTTGGATAACAAGGCTTGTCATCCAACTCCTATAAATAGAGTTGAGTTTGAAAGAAGAGTTACACCAAAATTTGGAGAAAAGTACTCACTCCTTAAAGCTTGAGAGACAAAGGAAGGGATCCTTGGGAAAGTTGTAGGAAAAGCCAGGCGTCCAAACAACCTGAGAGGCATCCAAGCCATCTGTTAGGTATGCAAAACATCTGTCAGGCATCCAACAAGCAGCAGTAGGCGTCCAAAAGGCAGTCCCTATGTCCAACAGAGCAGTCCCTACATCAAAGGGCCATTCCATGCGTTTGAGGCTCCAAAGTGCCATCAGTTGCTATTTTCGGGGATCCAAAAGCGTAGTTGTGTGCTTGGGAGTCAAAAGCAAGCTGGATTTTAGTAAAGGAAGGATTCGGAGCAGGGAAGGAAGCTTTAAAAAATCAGAACTCTATTTTTTTATGAGTAGTTATATTTCCAATTAGTAATAGTATTTATCTTACATATGTTTTGTTGGGTTGTATGTCCTAAAACTCGTAGTTTTTGTAAATAAGTGAATTTTAGTACATATGAAGTTGTTCAAGTGAATTAATTATTTATTAACTCTAAATCCAACTAAACTACGAACCCTTGGCTACTATCATGAGTACTTGGACTTTATGTGGAGACATAAATAAGATCAAGTTCGAGTAAGTAGCCTAAATAGTCTATAGTACATGGATCAGGTTGGGTACCTCTTCTTGGAGACACTATTGAATACGACCCGCTTCATGATTGTTACAAATGTTGTAAGGTGTCATAAATGAAGTGATCCTGATTTGTTCATGTACAGACATGTGAGCGAGGGTATTCTACATAATGAGATTGTGTAAGACTGACCCTGAAATAATCACTTTTACGTATTAACACCGTTTACGATTAACACTGATTAGTTTTACTTATGGATGACCTAGATAACTTGATCTAAATCTTGAACTATCTATGAACTCCTGTTTATTCATAATTATCTCTTGATCTGCATAGGTGAGAGTAAGCTCAATAGCGCTGCTGTAAGACCCTAACTTAAAGTTCTTAAGATGGCTAGTAAGAAAAGAAGTAAGACTAGTTGAACGCATAATATTAGGAAAAGAATGGATATTCCACTAAGAGTGAGAATGAAGGATTGGAGGCATAGATGTATTTTGAGCATAGTCTGGTTAATGTATAGGTGGTAAAGCGTTAAAGTGTGGTACTTTAATTTAGAGGGAATTTGATATTGAATTTTGAAAAAGAAACAAGAATTTGGAAAAAGAGGAAACGCATGGTTCACACTTAGTCTTGGAAATTAACAAGTTATGGGATTAGTTTTTGGAGAGTATTAAGCTAGAAAGAAAAGAGGAACCAAAGAACCTTAAAGCGTGAGCAGCATGCATTGAAAGTTTATTATGCGTTAGTAAGGATTTTGGTATTGATAAAGAAGTCTATGCCAAAATTAAGGACATTTAGTGTTTAAGGTAATTATGATCGAAGGGTTGCTATGCGCTATGCGTTGAGGAGCTCAATTCCATGGTAAATGGAAATATAACTTTGATTTCGGGTGAACGCATAGGATGTAACCAAGAGCTTAAAGGGAAGAAAGTTGGACGCATGGTACGATGTGGTAAGGTTGTAGTGTGCGTTTGGGATATTGACGCCTAGTAGTAAGCGGTGGTGAAACGGGTTCAAAGGTATTATGGCGAAGAGTAAAGAAAGTAAATAATGAAGCTAAAACCTTAAAGGAAATTCAGTGGACGCATAGGGGCAGTATGATTGAATGAATAGTTTGTACATTAGAATATGTTGGGCATATGAGATAAGCTTATAAAGGTTAGGTGGCTTCATATAAACTTGACACCTTATAAGCGGGTGGTGTTAGAAGGCATGTTAAATGTTGCATGCAAGGTGACGCTTAAATAAATACATAGTTTGTTAAGTTGCAGCGTGACATGTGGAAACAAGTGGCAGAAAGAGAGGAGAAGTAGTATAACCAGCCCTCTACTCCAAAGCTATAAATAGGACCTTGAGAGAAAAGGAGTGACTGATGATGCTGAAGTGAGAATTCTTGAGAGGAAAGAGGAATACTTGCGTCTGTAGTAGAAGTCTGCAGCCAAGAGAGAAGATATTTTGATATCTTAGCTATATCTTGTGTAAAAGAAGTTGTCTTGCATTTAAGACGAATGATGCATTCAAGGTGAACGATGCGTCCAAGTTGGACCTTGCGCGGTCAACGCATCCAAAGAGAGAAGTAAAGAAGAGTTGGGAAGCACCTCGCGTTAGCTATCAACCTTGCGTCCAAGGGCAGGGTTGCGACCAACCGAGCTGCCAGAGGAATATAAGGCCTTGCGTTCCAAGGTTAGAACGCTACGTCGAAGAAGCTCGAGAAAGAGGAAATAGCAGGATAGAGGAAACTATCCTTAAAGTGTTTAGTGAGTGACACCTTTCTTTCTTTGAAAATGTTTATTTTGAAATTTTATTCTAATTTCATTATGAGCTACGATTTAATGAAAAATGATTATTTGAAAAGCATGATGCATGAATATATAGTTCACAAGACATGTCTTATCTGTTTCCTATAAATTGTTGAAAAGCATGTTGTGAAATGTAGTTTACCGAGAAGAATCTTATTTTTCATGAAAGGTTTCATATGAACTAATATGTGAAATGTTGGTTTCTAAAATATTTTAGAGGAGACTCAATGCTGAAGGACATGAGAAGGCATGTGAGTTTCCCCGAGACCTAGTACTGAGGGACATGAAGAAGGTACTTGGGCAACCTGCCATATTCCTATGTACACATAGAGATTGATATTGCTGATGCGCACTTAGAGTGTTAACCGCAAGTGTAGGGGTCAAGTTATAATATAAGATGGTTAAGTCCGAATATCGTTCCACTGGAGATCCAATTGTGAAGGTTTAAGTTACTTAGCTATTCTAAAGTTGAATCAATTTTATTTGAGGATTGAATTTGAAAATTATGAGTTATGGAAAATATAAATCAAATAAGGAAAGTATTAAAGTGAGAAACACAAGAGTCAAAGAGAGTTCTAGGGTAATGAATCCTTGTTTATTTCATCATGCAATATTATAGATTTCATGGATTTTATTGTCATTCATATGCTTAAGTCTAGAAACTTAATTCCAAGTTATTTTCTCTCAAAAACAACCCTTTCTCATGCAACTCGATTGATTATTAATCTCTTAAAACCAATACAAAATTACATGGCATTAAAAATAGTCTTTAACAACTTTTATTGTCAACCTAACTACTCTCGTGATAGATTAACAACAATTCATTGTTATGGATCAAGTTAAACATACAATCTCTCAATCATACATCTAACCTAACATGTGAAGATGGCCAATCCACAAGAATTAAACACAATAACAATGAAAAGCATAATCATTCCAACAAAACCATGAAAGTCTACAAGATCAACATAATTTCATAAACAAATCATCAAAACCCTAAAACTAAAGAGTTTAGCCACTCATAGCTTGAAGCAACATGTTTGAGCAAAATAGACAAAGAAAGAGTGTAAAGAAAGGGAAAGTCTACTGAAAAGAGACTCTTGATTGAGGTAGCACCGTCACGATCTTCTTGGCTCTCACGTCAGAATTCGAAGGGCACCACGAATATCTCGAACTCTTTTCCTCTTCCTTGCAACTAACTCACTCTTTGAACTCTCACTCAATTCTCTCAATTTTGTGCCTCTTTAGGTCTGCACTTCCTTGATTTGATTTTGATGCCTAGGGCTGCTGGAAACCCCCAAATTTATAGAGTTTGGCCGCCCAAAAATTTACCAAAAATAACAATTTTTCATTTAAGGAAAACTGGCGCCGCGGCGCTGGTCTATAGCGCCTATTGAAAAATCTGGGACAGCGCCGCGACATTGTTGGAGAGTTCCGCGACGCTAGGGCTGCGATCAGAAAAGTTAGCTCTCGGGTTTTAGCGCCGCGGCAGAGCCGTTCAAGCACCGCGGCGCTGCCCCAATTTCTGCCATTTTGGGTTCTTCAGCTCTTTTTCGCGGTATTCTTGCTTGGTTTTGATCTTTTAGTCTTTTCTTCTAATTTTCCTCATTTTAACCTGAAAACCACTAGCAAACAAGTGAAATCTAATATAAACTCCCTTAATTTGAGAGAATAGAAAGCACTTTTCAAGTGCTTATCAATTGCAGGTGTGTCGAGTTCTGCTCTGCATCGAGCTAGGAATGATTTCGACGTTGGGTGTGTTGAGTCTTGCTCCACCCCAACTAAGGATGTTTTCGACGTTGAGAGCGTTGAGTTTTGCTCTGCCTCAACTAAGGGAAATTTTTAAAGAATGAATTGATTTCATGTACAACTATTCTGAAACGTAGTTATGTTATTTGATTAAGAAGTTGGAAAGTACGATTTTGCGGTAATGATGATTTGAATCCATTTTTTTATGACTATGGTGTACAATAATTTGAACATGCCTCTTTCGAACTAAAGATAGTTTTACAAAATCTGTCACTCATTGGGCTTTTAGCTCATTCTTTCATATGTTTTCCATTTTTCAGGTAACATAACAGTTCCCGTTGCCGATCAAAGTTGAGGTTTGCCAATAGTTAATGGTATCGTCGTCCTAGAGATGTGGTTAAATGGGCATAAAGCAAGTGTTGACAGTGGAAGTTGATAATAGGGTCGATGACTGCTGTCCTCACGCTCCGTCTCGGGCTACAGGAGGGTAGTTCGGGAAAGGGTATGACAGCTGCTCAACATTCCTCCCATTTCAGGGATAAGATCGGGTAGATAGCTAGAGACATAGAATTTGCAAGACGGAATTCACTCCTACCTAACTTAGGGATAGTAGAGAGGTTGTTTAAGTGTTGTTCCCAGATCTTGAACAAGGTGCCCTATTCTCTCAATAGCCCGAGAGGGAATGGATTTAGTGATTAGATCCTAAATCAATTGTTCATTAGAGGGATAGTGGCACTTAAGGAGAAAAGATGTAACTCAGAGGTAAATCGGTATTTGACCTAGCTGAAGTTATGAACGACCTGTGAAGGATTGACTTATCGATGACGGTTATATTAAATGGACACAAATATATCTACAATGAGGAGAGTGCAGCTACAAGCTTTAGTGGAATGTCCCGTTAGTTAATGAATGTTGGTTAACTAGGTTAAAGAGTTTGGCCGATTAATCTCAGATCGTTGGAGCTCATGATCTGTAGGTTCATTATGTCACACCCCCTCCCAGGTTACCCTTTTAACCTAGGAGTAGGTGCAACCTATACATATATACGTCATCTTATATCTTGGAACACAATTACATACCGAATCAAATGTACAAACTTCTATACTGGTGAAAACATTATAAGGTAATCATAAGTTATACAAGTGTATTTGTTCAGCAGCCAGTACAAAACCCACACTCGTTATACTACAAAATCATATATGACAAAATATGTACTTAGACTGAGTATTTACAACTATCCCAAAGAACTAAAACAAATAAGCCCAGACGAGGATCTTCTGTAGGCTAAGCGTCCTGGACATGCTCGTTACCTGAAACAAACAACAATAAACAAAAAGGCGTGAGCTTAAAGCCCAGTGAGTGACTAAAATATCAGTTACAATCTAATTCTTGAGCTAATGTTGTTTATAACATTAATATGTATCTTATTAGTACAAGTTGCTGGATCACTCATGCCAGTTAACAAAATAACATAGATACTTTTCTAAGAAGCAGCGAAGCAAAGCTCAACGCTATTAACCTTATATCAAATATTCCGTCCCTAATATTCATATATTCAAGTATTCATACATTCATACGCCTTCACGTTTAGTCCTTCGGCGTTTCAACACTCAAGTGCCTTTTCATAATGTCCCTCAGCACCGAGTTTCATTATATATTTCACCGATCAAGTGCCTTCACTCATGGTCCTTCAGCACTGAGCTTTCATGTACTGATTTCCATATGCCTTCTCACAAGGTCCTTCGGCATTGGAAACTATCTAAATCAATCTCACTAGTGCCTTCACTCATGGTTCCTCGGCACTATGTATCATATATCTCCATAGGCCTTCACACAGGGTCCTTCGGCCGTGGTTTGCATTTAGATAGCACACATACAGAAATTCACATAATATATTCATTTTCACTTATACATTAATAACGATGATCCTTGGACAATTAAAGAGCCACTCACAGTTTGTCTTAGGCCTCGAGCGGATTGTATGCTTTTTCGAGCTCTTCTTGGCCTGTAAAACACATTTCTCATATTAGGTATCCTTTGAACTCCTTTTTCAAAATCATTAGGTATGCATGTTAATAACTAGCGATACTCTATGTTACTAGCAAGACTACCAGCGACATTCACACTACTGGGTGCTGCACTAGCGAAACTGAAGTAAATTAGACTAGCGATATCATCTTAAGGAGCGATACCTAGCGAGACTTTAGCGAGAGTTGTGAGACGCAGAGCTCATTTGGGTTTATCAGCGACACCCATTCCGCTGCTCACTCTCCCGCTCCTTAGCGATACCACTGTCTAGCGACGCTTGATATCATAGTTTTCTTCATTCCCTTCAAACTCTTACTTTATCCTGCTAAAAACCATATTACAGCCAAAATCAAAACTTCCCTCCTTCTACAATCTTGTAAAGTAGTGAGTTTCCTAGCTTACCTCAAAATTTCAGGCCATGATTCGTCTTCATTTGAGAATTATCCCCAAATAACTTCGGCTGCCCTGATTTGCTTAGCAGTTCAACTCCGCTTACTTCTTCCTAGAGATTAATACATTTTCACTCGGATTTAGCTTACACATCCTTCATGGAAGTTGCTAAGAATTGACTCAACTTACTTACCTCAAAATTTTAGTTCTTGCTTCTACGCCCTCGGTTCACTCTCCTTCAAACACCGATTGGTGTTCAAGTCTATCAATAACAATCAAGCTTCTGGTTCCAGCTTCAAAATCATCATGAAACTGATCTGATTTCTACTCAAATTGGATATAAGTACCTTCTTCTACCTCTCCTTGTTGTTCGTCTGTGAAATAGAGTTAATCTGAGTTCGAAAATGTATCAAAAAAGGCTTAATTATTCGATGCACTCCTTTATATGTCAATATAAATCACCGACTTACCAGCTCTAACTTCATCCTCCTTCTAGAATTAGCCAGCGCCACCTTCCACGCATAATCTCCACTTACTATGCCACTAATTGCTCCACGCCGGATAGCTGATTACTGCATGGCCCTCTCAGCCACTTTTCTATGTCCGACGCATACCATTCTTCAACGCATAGGCCATCTCAACGCATAGCGGTGCCAACTTCTAGCACATAGTAGCCTTCAACGCATATTTCTATTAATGCATATGGCACCCTTCTCCTTTCACATCTTTTTTCCCGTCAAGCTGCCCTCTTCAACACATGCTTATCAGCGGCAACTCTTGTCAATCTTAAACATCCTTCAACACATGGTCACTCATCACATGGCCAACACTTAACCATCTTCACTCTCCCCCAACTTAGCAAATTTTCTTTACTTACTTGCCCCATAATTTCTTTTTACTTACTTTCTCTTAATAACGAGTATGGGGCTTACACATTAGGTCCCTTTACTAGCTCATAAATGGACTAAAATCTTAGATAATGTGGTGAATGAGTTTGAACCGTTCAAATCTTGGCTTAAGGAATGGAAGTTAGATATATACGATATATCGACGTTTAATTACGAATTAAACGAACAAATAGAGTTAATTATAATATTTAAAGATGATTTAAATATTAATCATATGAATAGGAATTCATATCGTTTTTTTTTTTAAATCGGGACAAGTGGGAAAAATAATATTATTTTAATATCAAATAATAAAATAATATTATTTCTAATTAATTAAATATTAAATTATTTTTATTATTTAATGAATTATTTTTTGAAATTAAAAATCAATTCTAATTCAATTTTTGAAAATTCATTGAAAAGTTGATTTTAAAATTGATTGTTGAAGATTGGATTTTCCCACTAACTAAGCTGGAGCTTAGTTATCTTCATCACAATTAATCAACAAATTAACCATTTTATGTTGTCAAATTTTGATGCAATTGGATTGTATGTCGACTTTCGAAACTTCAATCCCGGTTAGAGGACCAAGATCTTTCATATGAAACTGCTTGCCAAGATGTTGCTTCGTTTGATGAATTTAATAAATAGAGATGATTTTGGCATAAAAATGGTTAAGAATTTTGTGAAATTCAAGGGTTAATTTTGCAAAATTCCATCCATTGTTCATCTTCTTCCCAACATTCATTCCTTCTCAAATTCATCACAAATTTTGGATCCCACCATCCAATCTAAGCCTAGAGAATAGTAGAGAAGACTCTTGTGGTGGTCTGCAACCAAGTGATGCTGAAATTCATCAAGAATTGAAGGAGAATTTAGAGCTTCAAACGTAAGTGTTTTTTAAACTTTGGTTTTTCTTTTTAATTGCATGTTTAATCCTCTAAATTGAGCATCTCAGAGTGAAAATTAATCAAATTAACTTCCGCTACATGCTCGTTGATCCATCAATATGTGGTATAATGATACAAGTAAAAGAAAGTAAGGTCGCACAAGATAGTTAAAGGATCCAAGGATCTAGTTTCTGATCCTGTATTAGGGATAAAAAACTCATGGGGTGGTCAGGGGGTTACTGGGAACCTAGTTTCTGATCCTGTGGGGGATGTCTCTTATGGGATGGTCAGAGGACCGATGGAGATGTAAGTCTATGTGCACATAGAAGATGAAATGAGTAATTGAGCCAAGAGGAGCTAGCAAATTTGAAGTATGGTACAGAGATGAGTTTTATGGCTTAGGTTTGAGTAAATAACCTTGTTTGTGATTGAGTTAAATACTAAATAATTGCTATTTTATTGTTGAATTATTAAGGGTCTTGTGTTACCTTTTTTTTATACACTTAACTACTAACTAAGCTTAGTGGCTCATTCTTTTCTTTTATGTTTTTCTTTTCAAGTAGCAGAAGGGTGCCGGTTGTCGTGCAAAGTCAAGGGTCTGTCATATGATAGCTTAATGTATCTAAGGTTCAGACTTAGAATTGTGGTAAAGTACATTGTAAAATTGTATAAACCTTAAGTTGATATTTAATAAAAAGTAATTGTTAAGTTCGTGCTTGTTTAAGTATGAAAAGGTTTAAAGAACGGGTAGTAGATGTTATAAAAGAGTAAGGTTTGCTGTCTTCACGCCTCTTCTCGAGTTTAAAAGGGTAACTCGGGAGGGGGTGTGACAAATTATGCCCATGACTTACTTTGCTCAATTAGACCAAACAAAATATGACATGTGTCCCAAATGTGCTCACATCTTTGCTCTTTCGAGCCTTAAGGGGTTAAGTTGTTTGCAATTAAATTACGTTAGTAATCTACCCTAATTGGCACTTAGTAACATGAATCGAATTCAACATTTATTCAACCCTCTTTGGTAATTACTTTTAGAAGACTAAGCAATTAGACACATATTTCTATAACTAATTTAAAACTTAGATAAATGAGCATGCAATTCTAATGATTCTATAAGCATTACCCTATTTCTAGGGGTCAAACGAAATCCTATGTAAGCTTTCTCGAATATTGCTTTTATGAAAATTGTATATTTTTTAGCTTTTTTGATATTAGACCTAAATGACCAATTTAGTTTAATAATAAACTATAAAATCAATAAAACAAATGAAAACGGAGTGTTGAACAAAGTAAAGAGGCAAGAAGAAGTACAGGACTTTTATTCCTTTCTTAGGACATTTGAATCCCAAATAAAGGAGTATTAGCTCATAAGTAAAATAAAGAAAACAACTAATAATAACAAAACTCTTATTGATTGAAACTTTGAAGAATACAAAAATTGTTATAAAGAAAATACAACTCAAAGCTGAAAATAAATGACATCAAAGTAAAATTGAATGATAAAGAAAAAATAAAAAGGAAGTATAAAAAACAAGAATAGTGTCAACTCTCTAAAGTTGCCTTTGTCTAGCTTGATTCAATCCTTTTCAAGATGAATCAAGTCTTTACAGTTGTTCTTTCAATACAAGTGTCCAAATAATGTTCTGCAAAGTAACAATTTGCAAAGGATCTTGAACAAAAGGATGAAAACGTGATGATTTTTTTAGGATTTCTCCAATGGGAATGAGGTTGTGCTTGATTATTTAGGGTAGAGATTGTCATCTTTTGTAGACCTTCTTAGGTAAGGTTTCCTCCAAATCAGTAAGAAAATTCATCTCCATCAATTTAGGCAAGGATAATAATTAATGGAGATTTAATTTGATTTGGTAAAAAATTATGCAACTTTCGAGATTTCTGCACAAATTTTTCGTAAGGTCAGGTTGCAGCAGGAACCTAAGTGCAATATTTGCACTCGCTACTGTATTCTATAATTTGATAGAATTGCAACGGCAAAGTGTCCGCAACTTTGACATTTTTCTACAATCAACAGAAAAAACATAAGAATTATTAAAATTTTTTACTCTTTTTATACTTATTTTGCTTTATTTCATTAATCAAAGCAAAGAACATGCATGTTTGTCTTGTTTTTACATAAAATCACTCATAATGCTATAGAATATGGCATTAAACACATACTTTTCACTCAATAACTTAAGTTTTTAAGGTATATTAAATAACTCACCTAAGGGAGAGTTATCAAATATCTTGACTGTACATTTTTGTTATGATGACTAAGTTACAATTTCTTATAATTGCAGCAAGATTTGCATTTGAATTTATGGTTTTGGAGATGACACCATTATCTCTTTGTACTTAGTTTTAAGTTATTTATGTTTGTGTTGGTTTTATGTCAAAATATGATTACTTGAGGATGGAAATTATTTGTGTAATGACATGGTTAAAAAAAATAATATTAACATACTAATATTAAAAATATTTCTTTGACAAAGATGTATTTAATTGACAACTGTTCAACTATTATAAGATGTATTTAATTGACAATGCAAAAGTGTCATAATACATCTTTCTATAACCCTAAATAGGTGTCACCTTATAATATTTGTTGATTTAAAACATTATCATGGTCAAAATATTTTTAACAATAAAGTATCATTATTAACATTTTTGTAACAATGCAAAAATGTCAATATATATGTTTTATTGACATTTTTTTTTACTGTCGTTAATATCTATATTGATACATAAATACCAAAATTTTGAGTCCGCTATTGACAATAATGACTTGCCATAGTATATTTGAGGTGACCATTTATAATTGTCAAGAATTTTTTAATACTGACAATAATATTATCTATACTCTACCTTTTATAATATACATATAAAAATTAATTATAACAATTTTATAATGTGTTACGAAACACGTAATATACATATACAAGTAGGAATAATATATCTATTCCTACTTTAATGTGTAATACAATAATTTAAAATAATATCACGAAAAATAGTTACGTCAATTTTTAACTATCATATTGATATCATGAATCCCAATTTTCTCAAACAATTACAAAATGAATATGTGTGCGTGCATGTATGTAATGTATGACCTTAATTTGTTGCCTTCAAAATTAAAGGATGGTTGGGAGGATTTTAGGGACATCAAAGACGTGGCTTTGTGGGCTACCACTTACTTGACCAAGAGATACAATTATTTGAGAGATTACAGGGAGATAGCGGTGTGTCCTTTATCAGGAGAAGAAGGGAGAGAGAGAATGGACACAAGAATTTAAACATGGTGCTATAGCCTTATCTTGGAAATGATTATCATCTTTCCTTGTATCACCTTCCTATAGTGATTGAAAGGATAGGTTGTCGAGACACTTGTACTACCCACTATTGTTCTATGTATACGTACTCGGGTATGTTTAATTCGAGACTCTTCCATTAAACTCCATATCAATTCAAGACTTTAATTGAGAATTTAGTTTGGTCATGATTGTAGATAATGTTTTTGAATATGTGAGGCGTTACAAAGGAAGGTGACTTAACCCTAAATCATTTAAATTTACAATAGGATAAAGTTGCATTAAATGCACTGAATTAGTTGAGGCATAAGATTTGAGAAACTATTTGGTGTTATTATTTATCATATTTGTAGAGAGTACAATTTTTGTATTCATGGGCTACCTAGCGTATTCACTAGGTAGCTAGATAGGTTGTGTGACATGGTATATTTTTCTTTTCTTGTTTGAAATGTGCGGAGCTTCTATTGAGAGGATTTATGGTCACTTTCCTTATTGGGACTTTTTTTACCTAGGTTGTGTTGTGTGTTTGTTGTCCTTGTCTTTTAGTTCTTCAAGTTGTGGTTTGTGTTTATGCCTTGACTTTAGGTTGGGGAGTCCAATTATCTTTCTTGTAACCCAATATCTTTGCACAAAAAAAAAAAAAAAAAAAAA
>QLSR01000054.1:1641909-1660408 GCA_031780015.1 Citrullus colocynthis
TTTGCACAAAAAAAAAAAAAAAAAAAAAGGAAAAAGAAAAACACTCAATTGTTCATGCTTCATTCATGTCAAATCAAAGTTAAACACAAGTACATGGAATGAAGTCAAGTTACATTTAATAAACTCAAGTGCAAACTCGTGCTAAAGAAGGTAACCAAGTTCCACTTATAGAACAAAGACTTCAAGCTACTTCGAGTGAGACGTCATTTATTTTTGGATGGTTGCAAATTATTAAGTGATTGATGGAAAGCTCATAATTTTTATTTATGGTGTTTTTAGTGTGTATTTGTAGTTTTAAGAGACCTTACATTTACTTTTTATGTTACGTTTTTGTTAATGATTGATTGTAGCCATTCAACTCTTTGAATACATCATGTAAAGTCTAGGTTTTTATTTTGCAGCAATAATATAAAGTCGTGCAATTTCCTTTTTGAGATTATAAGGAAAGTTGCATATTTTATTTCTTAAGCCATGAACTTTGGTCCTGCACTTTTTTTATCATTACCTTTAATGCTAGAATCATTCAAGTAGTCTTGACCAAACTACCTTATAAGGTAGTTCAAATTTATTTTAGAAACAAGTTTTTAGACATACTTGGTTAGGGAACCGTTGAATGAGAAAATTTGGACCAATCACAAATTGTCACGTCATTTTTTAAATCAATGACAAAATTACAAATTATCACATTTTGGACAAATTGAAAGTAATGTATCCCAAATTGAAATTAAAGACATAAGTTGGCAAATCTTGTTGAAGCCACATGTTTTCGTCTTGATCGTTGATTAAATAAAATAATTTGTTCCAATTTGATATTATTATTTTTCGCTAAAATCCAATTGAATCCTAAAATAGGCTTAATTTGGCCCAAAGGCCAATTAAGTCCCAAATCCAATTTGTTGAGTCCAATGGCTAAGTCCATGGATCAACCAAGCGCAAAGCCCACCTGAGAACTCTATAAACAGAGGGGTTCTTTTCATTTGTGGAGGTTCAGAAACCCTACACTTCAAAGCCTAGAGAGAATTCTCCCTACAATCAGAAGATCCCTAACTCCTGAAACTGAACCAGACTTGAATACTGAAGTTCTTTGGAACACATACATTCTTCCAAGACTCCAATTTCAAGAACATCCATGCGCAACACTTTTGTTGCGTTTGGAGTATGTATGATGTTTTATGCTCATATTGGCCTAATGTCGCGTTGAAAATTGCAAAAGATATATACATTAACACACAAGTTTTCCTATAAAAATCCAAGTGCAAGTTTAAATAGGTTTTCCTAGAGATTCCAGGGTCGAACACAAGGATTTGTAATAATTTGGCATTGAGAACATTCTTTAATTTAATGCGTTGAACTATCACAATAGTTTACTAATATGTGCACAGTTGAATTCTTTTTATAATGACTAAAACTAACTTTATACATAAAGGCTTGATGGATGAACATATGGAGTGATGATGCAGGATAGAAATGGATAAATTTGTCAAGTACAAAACACATTAAGACAGCATGCATTGAGGGGGGATCCATGAGAAAAGTCGGAATAAAATAACTTAGCTAGCATATTCCTAAGTGTTACTTGTGTAAACTTTCATGCTACCAAACTCGAAACTGATAACGCAGATCTCAATGCTTCGAGGCCACATTAATCTTATTTCTAAGACGCATGGTGAGTTCTTCATGCAAAAGTTGAACTTTATCTCTAAAGTCAATTTTTTTTTTTTTTGTTAAATGACTGAGGTTAATTATATATTCTCTCAAGTAGATGATTATACTCACCTAAACCTATTGTTCGACAAATTTAAGTGAGTTTGAAACCCCCATTTAATCAAGATGAAAGATACACATAATTAAAACTTGGAAATGCTAACTTCACGCACTTAACCCTTTAATGATTCAAACATTCATGGTGTAAAGTTAAACAAATCTCTCGATTGTCATTAACAAAATACAAGAAAAAAAGGTGGATGTAATGAAGAAATAAAAATAAAAGTCGCCAAGCCGCCTAAGAAATGAAAATAAAAGTCATCAAGTCGCCAATGGCAATGTCTTGCTTCTTTAAGGCTTGAGATGATGGCTATCTGTGACATAATTTGTATAGGGGATGGATTCTCACTCTCAGAGAGGGAACTCTGAAAACTCTCAGAATCTTCTCACATAAGAGCTTGAAATGGAGGGTGGCTATGGAGGTTGAGGGAGAATTTGCATAGAGCTTTTGCCACTGTATTTCTCTGTGTCTTGAACATGAAGTGCAATGGCTATTTATAAACGTTAAAAAAGGTAGCCCCATGATGATTTGACATCTTTGTATTTAATTTCATGCCCTGCTGTGCAAATTTCTCCGTGTCTTCAGTTCATTGGATCTATCATGGCCTAGTAAAGTCAATGATCCACTTGCGTATTGACATGACAGTTGCTGCCCAGGCGTCTGAATTTACTTTTTCTTCTCAACGCATGGTATTCGACGTGTTGATATTTAGACATTGTGACCTTGATGAGTCTGGCAACATCTTTCTTTTGTACTTAGTATATTTTTTTGGTTCTTTTTAGCTCTATCGTGCGTTCAAAAATATATAAACTCATAATTTTCAAGATATATGCTTTTGTAAACATAGTAAATGCAAAGTTATTTATATTACACAATCCAACTACCAAAAATCATACGTTTATCATGACTATTGCTTTAGTTACTCCAGATAAAGAATACAATAACTTGTATTTCTACAAGTTCATTCCCCCAAATTTATAGTAATGTTTGTCCTCAAGCATTTATTTAAGGATTTATTAAATTTCACCGCTCAACTCTATGCATAAACTTAATCTCTCAACATGCTTTCGGTTTTAGACTTATATCAACAATCAATTGGCTATACCAAGTTCTTTTTCAAACAACACCGAGAAAATATTTTCGAAATTTAGATGCGGCAAGCTTAATACTCAAAATACCCTTACTCATTTCCAGTCATTCTTATTTCTCATGTGCTTTTGAGTTCATTTCCATAAAATTTCCTTTTATGTCATTTTTATTTATAGCTAAATTTTTGTATTTATTGGACATGCTTTGATCTGGGCTATGCACCTTTGTTTTACATATCAACGATGGGGTGCATGGAGACAACCAACATTGAGCAGATACCCCTTCACAACTTAACTCTTATCACGCACATATTTTATGCATTGATAGTGAAACCATTTATTTATATTTCGCAGATCTTAGACACTCACGTTCGTTTTGACATACCAACTATGGGATGTATGGAGGCAATCAACATCGAGCAAGAGTCATTTTCAACTCACTCTTAACAGACAAATTTTATGCGTTGACAACGGAGTTGATTGACAGTTGGGATCAACTAGAAAAACAGTTCCTGTACAGCTTTTACAGCATTAGGCATATCGTCAACATGATGGAGTTGAAAAGCGCCAAACAGCGGAAAGGAGAGCCAGTCATCAACTATGTCAACCAATGGAGAGCTCTAAGTCTTGACTACAACGACCAACTCATCAAACTATTTGTGGTGAATATGTGCACCCAAGATATGCACTGGGAACTCCTTTACATCCTACACGGAATCAAACCCCACACAATTGAATAGTTAGCAACTCGTGACCATGATATGGAGCTAAGCATCACCAACAGGGGAACAAAAGATTTATTGTTCCCTGAGGTAAAGAAAGATAAGAAGGAAGCAAAGGCACTAAAAATATTCGAAAGAGTGCCACAAAAGAATCTATGGTCATTAGTGCGAACCCACTGACATTTTTCTACAAAGGAAACAAAACAAAATCTGAAAGGAAACATCATGGAGGTGAAAGATGGCACCTAACTTTAAAAGAAAGATAGTAAAAAGTGTATCCATTTCTTAACTCTGACGTTGCAGACATGCTCGAGCAACTATTAGAAAAATAACTTATTCAACTACCAGAATGCAAGCAGTCGGAGCAATTAGGAAAAATCAATGATCCGAACTATTGCAAATATCACCGAGTCATTAGCCACCCAGTTGAAAATTGTTTCATGCTGAAGGAGATGATTCTAAGGTTGGCTCATGAAAAGAAAATAGAGTTAGATCTTGATGAAGTAGCTCAAACAAATCATGCTGCAATGACAATGACTTCAAATATCCTGCCATCGACAACGTATTATGATCAAAGAGAAAACTTAATCCAATTTGGGACCTTCGAGCCTATAATTGTTCGGTTCCAACAAAAGATTCTAATGACAAACTCCCAAAGCAAAGATAAGCCTGTTAAAGATCTCGATGAATGATGGTTCTCTGTGACTTGTCAAAGGAAGAGAAATTCAAATTCTACCCAAAAGGAGTTGCGCTTCCGTCGAGACTACAAAAGAGGGAGCAAGACTGAGAAAAAGAAATGAAAAAGGAAGACATGGAAGCCTAAGCCTGCTAAGGAAGAGGACGAGGACTTTTCTCAACCTCAAAGACCAATAACTTTGGCAAAATTGTTGCGTGTCATGCTGTCAGTACAACAGAAAGTGAAGATATTCCTGCAAGTCCATCGAAGACGGTAATAGAACCAAAAGACTTACCATCATTCAACATAGATGATTTGTTGTCACTCCCTCAAGCAGCTAAGAGTGCCCCCACTGACGCATTACTAGACTTAAATGCATCTAGTGACTCAGCTTCGATGGTACGGGTGTGTGCCTCTAGTTGCATGTCCATAAGTTTTTTAGATGAAGACTTGCTGTTGGGATCATAGCCTCACAACAGACCTTTGTTTGTCTTAAGATACATGCGAAAGCAAAAGGTTAGTCGGGTTCTCATTCATGATGGATCAGCTGTTAACATAATGCCTAAGTCAACCATTAAACAATTAGGCATCTCAATGGAAGAACTTTCAAATAGCAAGTTGGTAATCTAAGGCTTTAACCAAGGTGGTCAACGAACAATCGGCATGATACGCTTGAAGCTCATTATTAGTGACCTGAAGGCCAACATGTTGTTCCATGTCATAGACTCGAGAACCACTTACAAGTTGTTACTAGGTAGTCCTTGGATTCATGGAAATGGGGTGATAACTTCTGCACTACATCAATGGTTCAAATTTTTTTATCATGAGGACATTAAGAAAGTTGAAGCAGACTCTAACCCATTCTCAAAAGTTGAGTCCCACTTTGCAGACACAAAATTTTACTTGAAGAGTGATAACGTCAGTGAAGTAATGTCTATGAAGATTCTCTTAATAAAAAGATGGGATAAATTTGAGTCAAAGCCACAAGCAGAGGCAAGAAAAGAGTCAAGTGAAGGAACAAGAACTTCCAACCCTTAAAAGAGTGAAGCATCCACTAGCCCTGGGAAAACAAAAATTTTGAGAGATGAGAAAGCTCCAAATCCTCTAATCTTGAGCTATGTTCCTTTGTCAAGACACAAGAAGGGTGAGTCACCATTTGTAGAATGCTCAAAAGTTGCCAAAAGCAATCACATAACTGTCGGAGAAGTTGATGATTCAAAGGAAATTGAGCAAAGAACTTTTGTCTTTGATCGTGTCAAGCCTTCAACTACTCGATTTTCAATTTTCCAAAGATTGGGTATGGCCAAGATCGGGTGGAGGTAGATATCAACTATTGATTTTAAATATGCGGGATTTGACGTTATTTTGGGTATGGACTAGTTGGCTACTAATCACGCTAGCATCGACTGTTCCCGTAAGGAGGTGGTCTTCAGTCCTCCTTCTACGACAAGCTTTAGATTTGAAGGGTCAGGGACCGTGGTCTTGCCGAAGGTAATTTTAGCGTTGAAGACCAATAAACTACTAAACCAAATGACCTGGAGTATTCTAGCCAGTATAGTGGACACCAGAGAAGCGAATGTTTCCTTGACTTCAGAGCCAGTAGTGAGAGACTACCCTGATGTTTTTCTTGAGGATCTCCCAGTGCCTCTGCATCAGGAGATAGACTTTGCAATTGAGTTGGAGTCGGGTACAACGCCTATCTCGAAGGCCCCTTATAGAATGGCTCCAGCAGAGTTGAAGGAGCTCAAGACTCAATTGCAGGACTTGCTGGATAAAGGTTTTGTTCACCCCAGCGTGTCACCGTGGGGTGCACCCATTCTATTTGTGAAGAAAAAGGATGGGACGATGCACCTTTGCATCGACTACAGAGAGTTGAATAAAGTCACTATCAAGAATAGGTACCCGCTCCCGAGGATTGACGACTTGTTCAACCAGTTGCAAGGATCCACGATTTTCTAAAAAATTGACCTTTGGTCCAGCTATCACCAGCTAAGGATCAAGGACAGCGATATCCCAAAAACAACCTTCCGTTCCAGATATGGACATTACGAGTTCGTAGTGATGTCATTTGACTTGACAAATGCCCCAACAGCGTTCATGGACCTAATGAATCTGGTGTTCAACGATTTCCTTAACACCTTCATAATTATATTCATTGACGACATTTTGGTGTACTCACGAACTGAGGCTGAGCACGAGGTGCATTTACGTCAAGTGTTGGAAACTTTGCGAGCCAACAAGTTGTACGCCAAGTTTTCGAAGTGTGAATTTTGGTTGAAGCATGTGTCCTTTCTGGGACACGTGGTATCGAAGGGTGGAGTCTCAGTCGACCCTATGAAGATCGAGGAGGTTACTACTTGGCCTCGTCCTACGACAGTAACCGAGGTGCGCAGTTTCCCGGGCTTAGCAGGTTATTACCGTCGTTTCGTTAAGGACTTTTCGCGCGTTGCCGCATCGCTGACTCAGTTGACAAGGAAGGGTGCTCCTTTTGTGTGGAGTAAAGCTTGTAAGGAGGGTTTCCAAGATCTTAAACAGAAGCTGGTTTCTGCACCAATACTTACAGTACCAAACGGGCTGGGAGGTTTTGTGGTTTACAGTGATGCCTCCAAGAAGGGATTGGGTTGCGTGTTGATGTAACATGGTAAGGTGGTGGCCTATGCCTCTCGCCAGCTAAAAACCCATGAACAAAAATACCCCACTCATGACTTAGAGTTGGCGACGGTGGTTTTTGCTCTGAAAATTTGGCGACACTATTTATATGGTGAAAAGATAAAAATCTTCATGGACCATAAGAGCCTAAAGTACTTCTTCACTTAGAAGGAGTTTAACATGAGACAGCAGAGATGGTTGGAGCTGGTAAAGGATTATGATGTGGAAATTTTATACCACCCCGACAAGACAAATGTGGTTGCAGATGCTCTTAGTAGGAAAGTGGTGCATTCAGCAGCTCTGATCACTAGGCAGTCTCTGTTGTTTAAGGAATTTGAGCAGGCGGGTATTGCTGTCTCTATCGAGGAAGTCGCCTCGCAATTGTCGCAGTTGACCATCCAGCCAACCCTAAGGCAGAGGCTCATCAACGCTCAGCAGCACTAAGATGTATCAGGACCTGAAACGCTACTATTGGTGGCATAACATGAAAAAGGAAGTGGCGGATTATGTCAGTAAATGCTTGGTATGCCAGCAAGTGACATGTAACGACCTGACTCTTTAAGAACTAACACGTCACTACTTCATGCATAACCATTTAGTAAAAACGTTGGGACTAGGAGACACGGTTTGGTATACTTTAAATAAAGTCGGTCAATTTATAAAACGATTGAACTTCTTGATAGATTATTTAAATAAAGTGCATTAGCGGGGTACCCCTTAAATAGATAGGCAAAGCTTCAAGAAAGAAAATTCGGACACAACGGTAACAAGACAATTAATTAACAGTCTAATACATGCAAATGCTACTACCCTACAACTCCAGTACGCTATACCCTAGGCTACAGTGCGGAAGCATTGTGACGGTCCCATAGTACGATCACAGATTTCCTCGGCCATGCGTCTGGCCACCATGCTCCTTGCCTAAGAGAAAAACAAAAGAAAAGGGTGAGCAATTAAGCTCAGTAAGGGTCCCACTACTGGGCCTGGCTATCACCTTATCTGTCCTGTGCACCCGTGTTCCCGACATAGACATAAGCATAGGAAGCGACCCGAGGGTACGTAGTGTTACATTTACATCATAAGCATAGGTGGTGATCCTGAGGGACACCCTTCATAGCGTAGTACATTGGGCCGTTCGAGATTTTAGAACGAATTGGCCCTGTGGCTTACCGGTTGGCGCTACCACCATCTTTCGACGCAGTTCACAATGTCTTTCACGTACCCTTGCTGAGGAAGTATGTCACCGACCCTTCTCACATAGTGGACTATGAACCATTACAATTGAGGGAAGACCTGAGTTACGAGGAGGAATCCATCGAAATCTTAGCAAAGGAAGTGAAAACCTTGCGCAACAAGAAAATAGCACTGGTGATGGTATTATGGCAGAACCACTGTTTCAAGGAAGCAACATGGGAGCGGGAGGATGAAATGAGATCAAGGTATCCTGAGTTCTTTCAGGATTAGGACTTTCGGGGACGAAAGTTTGCCAAGGAAGGGAGAGTGTAATGGCCCAAAATTTAGGTAAACCACTTCTCTTGTATTTATTAAAATAATAATAATTATAATAATAAATATAATAATAATAATAATAATAAATAAATAAATAGTTAAATAAATAATAATAATTTTAATATCAAAAAAATCATGCAGGCGGAGGGAGCGTGAAGGGGGTTTGGAAATCTTTGGTCATTAGGAGAAGTGGGCGTTCAGTTGGGGAAAGATCTCCTGGTGAGTTTTGACAGCGGGGCGTTTTTAGGAGAAGGGAAGAAAGGGAAGAAGGAAAAAAAAGAGTCAATCCCTCTTCGACAGCCACTTTTTCGCACAACTCCTCATCACTCAGTTGCCATCATCTTCAGCCCTCATTGCCGCCATCATCTTCAGCCTTCACTGTCGCTGTCATCGCGGTACTCATCACCGCCGTCATCAGCATTTGTCGCCATCATCGAAGCTTTCAGCGTAGTGGCACTATCATAGTCCTCGCGCCACAACGTTTCAGTCCATCGCCGCATCATCAGTCCATCGCCGCATCGTCACAGCCCGCACTTCGCTACATCATCATAGTCTTCATCGCCGTGTCGCCTCAGCCCTCTCCGCTACATGTCAACACAGCTTTCGTAGCACAATGCCGCAGTGTAGGAGAGCGCTGAGTCTCGCTGTCTCGCTAAGTCTCGTAGGTAAGGGACTTATTACCGGGCTTTAAGTGACGCCTAATGTCTAATTGTGTTATTGAACTATTGAATGTCGTTGTGTAACTTTTGCCTCGGTGTTGAATGCTATGATTGTTTCGATATGCCAAGTTTGTAGCTTGTATGCAATGTACGTATGATTATGTGCCTATGACTCTGTGAAACTCTGCGATGAACTAGATATGCCATGACATGTTACAGGTTACCTCACTTGTCGTGCCCCGTACCCCTAATGTACTATGCTATGAAGGGTGTCCCTCGGGATCACCACCTATATTCATGTTACAAATGTAATCACAGCGTACCCTCGGGTTGCTTCCTATACTTATGCCTATGCTTATGCCTATGGCGGGTACACGGGTGCACACGACAAAAAGGGTGATAGCTAGGCCCAGTAGTGGGCCCCTTACTAAGCATAATTGCTCACCCTTTTCTATGTTTTTCTCTCAAGTAAGGAGCATGGTGGCCAGGCGCATGGCCGAGGTAATTCGTGATCGTACCATGGGACCGCCGACACTGCTTCCGCACCTTAGCCTAGGGTATAGCGTACTGGAGTCGTAGGGTGGTAGTATTTGCACACATTGGACCGTTTATTATTTGTTTTGTTTATTGTTATGTTCAGATTTTCTTTCTTGAGGTTTTGCCTAAATATTTAAGGGGTACCCCGCTAGAGCATTTTTCCTCCATGTTTGATTTAATAAACTATCAAGAAATTCAACCGTTTTACAAATTGACCGAGTTTATCCAAAGTGTGGCAAACCATGTCTCTTAGTTTTCAACGCATCCACTAAATGGTCATCCATGACGTAGCGACGTGTTAGTTATTAAAGGGTCAGGTTGTTACAGTCTAAGTTTTCATGCTATTGCCAGAGGTTCTTAGTTTATTGGATTTTAGATTTATACGTAACTTACATATTCAATATCATTTATACTGAATAAACTTCAATATCAACTTTATTGAAAATAGAATATGTTTATCATTTACAAACCGCGAGTTTAGGACATAAAACCCAACAATTGGTTCAGCAAAGCATGTGTGTAATAATGGTTTGGATCGGGTACAATTAGTTGGATTGAGTACGATTAATCAGGTCGTGTTTTTCAGGCTGACGATTTTTGGGGCTTTTTTCATGGGTTGTCACGGTTTTTTTTTTTTTTTTTTTCTTTCTTTTTTTTTTTTCTAAATATTTAATTTTTACCCCTCTAGATCTTTTTTCCTCCATTTTTTTTTTTTTTATTTTTCTTTTTTTTTTTTTTTTTCTTTCTTTTTTTTTTTTCTAAATATTTAATTTTTACCCCTCTAGATCTTTTTTCCTCCATTTTTTTTTTTTTTATTTTTCTTTTTTTTTTTTTTTTTAAAAATTATTTTAATGGGTTGTAAGGGTTTTTTTTTTTTTTTTTTTGAATTTCACATTCTTTATAGCTAGACTGTATTGGGCTTGGTAGGTTCTTCTACTTCTATAAATAATTTTGTTTTATTTTTTCTATATTTGAAAAGATCCCAAATTTTTATGTGCATGTAGCCCTTTGAAAAGGATTTTTCTTTTCAATTGCAAAAATAATAATAAACTCAAAATATTAACAAATATAACATAATACAAAAGAATTTGCATATATAGCAAAACTTAGATTTAGATGTCAGAGTCTATCATTGATATATTCATTGATAGGAGTCAATTAGCGGTAGGATCTATATTGATAAATTTTTCTATTTTTGCAATTCTTAAAAATTTTGCTATACACTAAAGCATTAGCAGTAAGAGTGCCGCCCATTGCAATTATCACCTTTTAACTATACTTGTTATACCATATATTTGATCCTATCAATCAACAGAGACCAAGCCTTAATATTTCAAGAATTTTATTATTACTATCAAGTGAGTATAATTCAACTAATTTAAGTATATGTTATGGACCAAAAAGTTGAATATTGAAACTTTGCCCTTTTTATGGCCTATGTTCATCGGTGGAAAAAATTTCTAGTACTACCTAGTACCTACTACTCCTATTTATTTTTTGACATATCATTAAATAATTTATTTATAGTTAAAAAATACTTTTGATCCTTAAATTTTCATAAAAGTAATAATTTAATTACATAATAAATTTATTTTGTAGATCTATATAATTTTTAATTACTATTTTGTGGCAAGTAATGAATAGGGGTGATATAGAAATTTTTTCATACTATCATGACACTATAAATTTTGTTAGTTCATTGTAGAACCACTTTGAGCCGTCAATATTGGAGATGTCATTGCAACCTCTTGAAATGCACTTGAACATCCAATGTTTACTCATTCATACTCAAAACTCAGAGCTGAGACAAATCCAAAGCAAACATATGGAGAAAGAGAATTGGGAACTTTCAAGGAAAATAATTTCTCCATCCACCATGAAAGAGACTCTCAAAACACCACCTGAGGAAGTGCTTTTTCCTTTTGGTCTTTTCTTTATTGGCACTAACTAACTGAGAGGAACATGAACAGCAAACAAAACTTTTCCCATCAAGGTGAACAAATTTGAGTATTTGAAGTCAAAGCAAAAAAGTAACCTCACACCAATTTTACTCTGCCATGGAAGTCAAAAGCCAATCACCAATAAGCTTTTGCTTCTCACCAATGCCTCCTCAAAACGGGTCCACTCTCTCTTTCTCTCGTTTCATCTTCCAAATTTTGCTGTTTCCATTCTTTGGTGCTTAGATTTTCTCTTTTATCCATTTGGGGGTTTCTTTCTTTTGTGTTTCGTTTCAATTTTCTCGCCGGATCCCGATGGAGCCGCCACCCCTTATCGACCTTGGCGACGGCGACGGCGACGGTGATGATTCTTCATCCCCCTTCACTAATTCATATACCCAAAACCTTAATCACCTCAATCATGGGTTTAATTACTCGAATCGCGGGGATTCGACCCGCAGTTACTCCTCCCAATTCTTCGACTCCAGTTCATCTTCGTCCGATAATGAAAACGATGGTATTCCTTCCAATTCGGTTGAGTCCACTACCAAACGGCTTGATTATATGCTGCAATTTCTGGATCGTAAGCTTTCATCTCAATCTGTTTCGTTTAGTAATCATGACGGCGATACTCAGGATTCGCATTATGATGGGAATAGTTCTTCTCTTCCTGAATTCATTGGGCGGGGTGGAGGAACTGGGATTTTTAGGCTTCCAGTGCGAGCTGCTGTTCATCCTCATCGGCCGCCTAGCCTTGAAGTGAGGCCGCATCCTTTGAGAGAGACGCAGATCGGGTGCTTTTTGAGGACTGTTGCTAGCAGCGAGTCCCAATTGTGGGCTGGTAGTGAATATGGTGTCCGCTTTTGGAATTTCGAGGATTTGTATGCGGCGGCAGAAGACACGGCTGTGAGGAGTGGTGATGAAGAGACGGCGCCATTTCGCGAGTCAATTTGGACGTCGCCTACTCTTTGTTTGGTTGCTGATGAGGGGAATCGGTTAGTTTGGAGTGGCCACAAAGATGGTCGCATTAGATGTTGGAGGATGGATATTCAAAGTTTGAACTCCAATGATCATTTTACGGAAGCTCTGTCTTGGCAGGCTCATCGTGGTCCTGTTTTTTCGCTTGTAATGACATCTTATGGTATATATTCTCATGTCATTGTCAAACCAAGGTGGTTTTTGCTTCTTTCTTGTTGACTTTTTTTTTTTTTTTTTTTTTTTTTTTTTTTTTTTTTTTTTTTTTTTTTTTTTTTTTTTTTTTTTTTTTTTTTTTTTTTTTTTTTTTTTTTTTTTTTCTTTCTTTCTTTTGTCTCTCTTTTAGGAGATCTTTGGTCAGGTTCGGAGGGAGGGGCTTTGAAGGTGTGGTCATGGGAAGCTATTGAGAATGCTCTCTCTATGACAGAGGGAGAAAGTCACATGGCTACTTTGTCGGTGGAAAGATCTTACATTGACCTTAGGACTCAAGTTAGTGTAAGCTTCAGTAACACATTTACTTGGGATGTTAAGTACTTATTATCTGATGACTCTAATGCCAAAGTCTGGAGTGGCAGTGACCTCTCTTTCGCACTCTGGTATGTTCTTATGTGATTGTTACATCAGATTGCTTACTCTCTTTTTTTGTTGCATTTGGTGCATTGATTCTCTGTTGATTATTCTTGTTGTCTAAAGTTTAGAAGGTGTATTGATTAGGAACTTATAGACTTGAATCCTTGGGATATATGCAAATTGCAAAAATGGGTTTACATTACATAGTAGTTCTTTAATTTGTTAATATGAAACAAGGACCGGAGAAATATATTCTAGAGGTATGATACAAAAGAAAAACCTAGGGGCGGGGTAGAGGGAACCTCTGCCCCGAGCACTACAAAAGAAACGTCTTCCAATCATTCATTAATATAGTACATACCTTTTTTTGGTTACATGCATTCAGAGCACATCCTAATGTGCAAGTCCCTGCATGTCTATGGGTAGTGACCTTCTACAATATCCTGTTTTGTTTGTGTGCTGGTTGTGATTTGCTTCCTAGTGGCTACGAGCTTTTTTTCAAGTATCATTACCTTCTGATACGAGGATTTTAGTTATATATTGTTTCCACTTCTTAATATGAAACAAGGACAGGAGAAATATATTATAGAGGTATGGTACAAAAGAAAAACCTAGGGGTGGGGTAGAGGGAACCCTTGCCCCGAGCACTACAAAAGAAGTTTCTTCCAATCCTTCATTAATATAGTACAGACTTTTTTTGGTTACATGCATTCAGAGCACATCCTAATGTGCAAGTCCCTGCATATCTATGGGTAGTGACCTACAATATCCTGTTTTATTTGTGTGCTGGTTGTGATTTGCTTCCTAGTAGCTAAGAGCTTTTTTTCAAGTATGACCTTCTGATACGAGGATTTTAGTTATATATTGTTTCCACTTCTTAATATGAAACAAGGACAGGAGAAATATATTATAGAGGTATGGTACAAAAGAAAAACCTAGGGGTGGGGTAGAGGGAACCCCTGCCCCGAGCACTACAAAAGAAGTGTCTTCCAATCCTTCATTAATATAGTACAGACTTTTTTTGGTTACATGCATTCAGAGCACATCCTAATGTGCAAGTCCCTGCATATCTATGGGTAGTGACCTACAATATCCTGTTTTATTTGTGTGCTGGTTGTGATTTGCTTCCTAGTAGCTAAGAGCTTTTTTTCAAGTATCATTACCTTCTAGTACGAGGATTTTAGTTATATATTGTTTCCACTTTTCAAGGGATGCTCGCACAAGGGAGCTATTGAAAGTGTTCAATACTGATGGTCAGTTGGAGAACCGAGTTGATATGACATCTGTCCAAGATTTTACGTTGGAGCCTATTTCTTTTTCAAAGAAAGAAAAGACACAAAGTGCCTTTGGTTTCTTTCAGCGTTCACGTAATGCTATAATGGGAGCGGCTGATGCTGTTCGTCGAGCTGCTGTGAAGGGGGCCTTTGGAGATGATAATCGGAGAACTGAAGCATTAGTGATAACAATAGATGGTATGATCTGGACTGGATGTACAAGTGGTTTACTTGTGCAGTGGGATAAATACGGAAGCCGATTGCAAGATTTCCAACATCATTCTCATGCTGTCCAATGCTTTTGTACTTTTGGATCACGAATATGGGTGGGCTATGCCAGTGGTACTGTACAGGTATTGGACCTCAAAGGTAGACTTCTTGGAGGATGGGTGGCTCATAGCTGTCCTGTGATTGAAATGTGTGTTGGATCTGGTTATGTATTTACCCTGGCAAATCATGGTGGTATCCGTGGATGGAATGTTACTTCTCCAGGGCCTCTTGACAGCATACTGCGCTCAGAGTTGGCTGCGAAGGAATTCATGTATACAAGAATGGAAAATTTAAAAATATTCACTGGTACGTGGAATGTTGGACAGGAGAAAGCATCTCCTGACTCTCTCATCTCCTGGCTGGGTTCTGTTGTCTCAGATGTTGGCATTGTAGTCGTTGGGCTGCAGGAAGTTGAAATGGGAGCTGGTTTTCTAGCAATGTCAGCAGCTAAAGAAACTGTGAGTTCTTTCATTATAAAACGTATAAATCTTTTTCTCGATATATCTTAACTTTCCAATAACTGATCAGTCTCAAGAAATTTATCTGCATGTTTTATTATTTTTATTTGAGGAGAACAAACTTTTTCATTGATAAGTCAAAAGGAAAAACTGAACACTCCACCACACTGAGAAACACCAAGCAAACTGAACAAAAAGAAACTATCGAAGAAAGAGCTTGAAGGACCGAACACAACACAGTAGACCACAGTCTGAAAATTGAACCAAAGGCAGCGCCTAAGTACCAACAGCCTTGGACATTGGGAAAGACCCAAATATCTGAGCCCCCACCAAACAAAACCACCACCAGAAGAAAAAAAGAACTAAGCCCAAAAAACACAAGCAAGAACCACTAAACCCAATCTGCAAACACAATAGAGCGAACAAACATCAACAAAGAATGCCTTGGGAAATGAAGGGAGGAATTTCATGCAACTCGAGGCCACAAGCTTCAATAAGAGAAGCAAATTTGCTAGGCAAAGATGAAGGAAGAGAATGAGAAATCACTTCTTTCTTTATAGTAAACATCAAATATATACATATATATATACATACATATATATTATATATCTGTGTGCGTGTATATAAAGGCAGTAATAGCCTAAGGTTCAGGGAAGGAGGAGCCCCCTCCCAACAACTACATCATTAGAGCTTTCCAATCACTAGCGATCATCAACCAACTATAATTACAAAAGGCAGTTTTAAATCTTTGTTTGGAAGGAGTAACGACAGACTTCAGCTTTGATGTGGAAAAAAGAAAAGAACCTGTCGGTTCTCTTACTCCATCACTTCCGTTTTGTTACTCAAGAAAAAAACCTTCCCCATCTTCTCTAAACTACAAAAGATAAACAATGTTGCATTTGAAGTAAGTTCTGTTAATGCTCAATTATCATGATCATCCTCAAAGCAGTCGGGCCATTCAAATTTGATCCATTCTTCTCAGAGTTTCAAAACTTCAATCATATCTCTACCAGATTCTTCAATCAAGTTCAGTCGAAGTGTTCACTGTCCTACCCCAAATGGTCAGTTGTCTTCGTTTGATTCAGAAGCTGTTTTCTCCATGATATTTGTATAATCTGGAATGTTTTTATTGCCACTTAGTTTGTTTAAATCTTTACTTAGTCCTGTGGCTGTAGCCTTTATTGGCAAGTTTGAATTTCATTTTTGTTTCATCTCATGTACTTTGAGTATTAGACTCATTCATTATTTCAATGAAAAGTCTTGTTTCTAATTTAAAAAAAAAAATTATAGTTACAAAAGAATTTTTGAGTAAGGTTATCCAGCTATAATTACAAAAATTGTTAGATGATATAAGATTAAATTTGCCTTCACCCATTAGTTTTGTTAAATCGCCAATTGATCAAGAAGCTTAAGCTAGCCGGTCACAAATTTAATTATATCAACGCTCCCCCCCACTTGTGGGCTTGAAATATGAAGAAGAAAAACCAACAAGTGGAAATCAATATTAATTGGATAGGAAAAACATTGCAGGGGTTTCAACACAGGACCTCCTGAACCAACTTGCTCTGAAACTATGTTAAATCACTGATTGACCCAAAAACTTAAGCTAGTGGGTGAAGACAAATTTAATTATATCAACAAAATTTCCCAAAGAATTTTTGTGTAAAGTTTTTTATGGCTGGTTGGGGCGTGTGCGGTCTTATGGGTTTTGTGGGGTGAGTGAAACAGTAGGATATTCCACAATATTAATTCCACCCTAGACAAAGCCACTCAGCTAGATTGTAAATGTTGATGAACGATTTGCAAGGAATAATGGGTGATTTATTTACTTGATCTATATCAGACTTTGGCTCTTCTAATTTTTTTTTTTTCCCATTTTCGTCATTTTGGAATAAGGTATCGAAGCCGTCTGCAAAACGAACTTTTGGGTTATTATCCATGTAAATCCATGTATACCTCATTACTTACACTAACAACGGATTCTCCATCTGAATCATAAATAGATAGATTATCCTTAGGGGGCAAACAACTAGAAATCCCTTTGACAAAAGGGATTATTTTAGCCTGGAAGATTATTGACTATTGGCTAAAATTTTTATCAGGAAGCAGCTGTTGTGGTTTGTCCATTAATTGAGAATCTACTAACAAAAGGCGTGCATAAGACTCCTCTATATCATCTGAATTGATCTCTAAATGTTCCTTTATAAGTGGTTGCTCCTTTCTCCGAGTGTAAATTGTAATAAAGAGGATAAACAGCTTTAAAGGATAGAAAAAGCGTGAACCTTTCCATTGCTTACCACCTCGGGACCAAGAGAATTTGAATCAAAATGCAACTCAGTATTCAATCCTTGTTCGCCCCCTAAACCAAGGTAGGATTATCAATTTCTATAAAAAACTCTACTTCACCCGACGCGGGAAATTCGACAACTTTTATGTCTTCTTTACCTACCTCAAACACTTCTTCATAGCTCTCTTACCCTCTTTCTTTCTTTCTTTTTTTTTTTTCTTTTTTGGGAAAATGATACAAGACATTTCATTAAGTAAATAGAGAAAGACTAATGCTCAAAATACATCACAATAAAACAAAACAAAGTAAAGACCTTAGAACAAATAAAGAAACAAATTGAACCATAAAAAAAACTTGCAATACCTAAAAAATTTGAAAAGATTATTATTTTTTATTTTATTTATTTATTTATTTTTTTTTAAGAAACAAGGTTTTTCATCGATGAAATGAGAAGAGTCTAATGTTCAAAATACAATGAAACAAAATAAAGCAATTACAACCAAATACAACCCATAACAGAGCAACTTGGCTTTGAATGAATCACCAAACACCCATTGAATCTGAAAATAGGAGAACAAACAACCATTAATCTGATCTTTAATTTCAATTTCAGCTAGGAGAAGACCACTCAAATTTCTTTTAACTTCAATATTTCAAAGCAATCCTAGAAATTTAGCTTTTTAGAACACAAATGCTAACCAAGCGCCAAGGTTATTTAAAATAACTAACGCATAATTTGAAAATGTATTCTTCGTTCTCTATTGAAGAAGTTTTTATCTTTTATTTTTATGAAATTTCTAAGAAAGATTTTTTTAATAGGTATTTTTTATGAGTCCTAAAAAGGAGATAATAACTTTTCCTTTCTGTAACCTAAAAACAAAAGATTGTGCAAGACTACTAGTTCTTTCCATACATGAGATAAGACTATCATACATTTTTTAACAAGAAACAACCTTTCAAGTTTCATTGATATAATGAAATAGAAAATATTCAAAGGATACAAACTCCCAAAGGGAGTGATCAAGAATGTTAAATCATCGATTTACCCAAAAGATGCTTGGAGAGTGTTCCCCTCTCCTCTCTTTTCCCTTTCCTTCCCCCCCCCCCCCCCCCCCCCCCCCCC
>QLSR01000054.1:1660613-1693113 GCA_031780015.1 Citrullus colocynthis
CCCCCCCCCCCCCCCCTTCCATCTCCGATGTAATTTATTCTTCTCTGACGACCCTCCGGTGAAACTTCTTCTTTCTCTGACGACCCAACTCCATCCATATTTGACAATCTCTTCCCTTCTCCGATGTCTCCCCATTCTCCGACACCATTACTTCCTGCCTCTAGCAACAATCCCACCTATTTATTCCTGTTGTTTCTTTGACCAATAGAGTTATGTCACAAGGCGTGGAATTAGAAAGCTGCAAAGTGTATGGGCTGCCGTTCTGCATTTGGTATGAAGTCGATCAATTTTGGGTGGAAGACATGGAAGCAAGTAAAATCCTCTCATTGCCCTGGACACATCTTCGTTGGTTTACAGATAATATATCATAACTAATTAGAGGGCCAAGTGATCTTTTTTTCCATGAAAAAGGGACGCGGTGATTCAGGCGGGACAAGACTCCAAATTCAAAGACCACAACGGATGGACCATGAGATGTGAAGTCTGGCTGGTAACATTGTTACTTCATACATGTCCCGATGGGAGATTCTAAACATGGTATTCCTTTCTAAGCATGTTAACAAGTTTTGGTAAGAAAAGAGAACTCCTCGGTCATCAGGAACATTCAAATTCAGGGGCTATAACGAATCAACCTACCAAGAATTATCCACCACTGCAAGAACTCAACGCCACCAAAGCAAGCTATGTCGATGTCAAGAATAAGAGTGCCTCGTCAAACTTAGTTTTACCCGAAGGAAAACAGAGCACGTTACCAAAGGGCTCTGTTTTGCACAATGAAAAATAGAGCATTGATGCGTATTGGATTTAGAAAAATCAGGAGGTTTTTGAAGAAGATTTCAAAAATTTATGGGTGATAACAAGGTTATTTGTGTTTAAGGATTGGAATGTAATCAGAGAACACTTAGAAGATTTATTCAATGTTAAATTCATAATTAATCCTTTGTTCTCAGACAAAGCACTGAACAAATGTCATGAAGGAAAAATGGAAGAATGGTTTGAAGCTCCTAGTAAATGGCAGGATTTCGGACAGTTCCATTTACTAATTGAAAAATGGAACACTTTTAAGCATAGCCGACTAGAGTTCATTAGAGGTTTCGGTGGTTGGCTTACAATTAAAAATCTTTCACTAGAATACTGGAGGAAGAGTACTTTTGAAGCCATTGGAGCTCACTTCGAGGGGTTGGAAAGCATGCAAATGACACCTTAATTTGTTGAACTGTTCTGAAGCAAAAATTAAAGTTAAAAGGAATTTATGCGGATTAATGCCGGCAACAATTGAAATTGAAGACGATAAGAGGGGAAATATTTTTCTAAACTTTGGCGACAATGAAAGTATGGAAGATTCAAACCTAAACAAGGGAGCTCTACTTTTATCAAATTTCTCAAACCTGATAGAATTGCTCCGACTCAATCAAGTTGCTCAGGATGAAGGTATCGAGGTTGAAGTTCCTTAAACAGAACAAGCCGAATCTCTCAAGAAACCCTTTCGCGGCCATGAAAAGAGTTCCGGCATAGGCTTCAAAGTCTCGCCAAGAAGCAGTCTTTGCCGGAACTTTTCCGACCACGTGGATCAAACACCCCAAGCCAGGTCAATGTGAAATTGAAGGACGTTCTAACCAACGAGCAATTAATGTGGGGACAAAGTGTAGTTGGCCAGTCAGATTCCAAGGATCGTTTCGACTTCCCGCCAAAAAATTCAAATATTAATAACGAAGTGAAAGCAAAACCGATTGAGGAAGGTAGAAAGACAATCGCCGTTGCCAACCATTGCGAATTTAATAATGAATCGATTCATATTCCAACGGCAGAGAAACTCCTCCCACCCAATGATGACAACTCAGCAAGTTTCTCAGCGCCAGCAGTCGGCCTCTCTCCCTCTAAAACTTCAAGAGTCGAGGAAGAAGGGGTTATTATTGTCCAAAAAGGCAATCTATTCACCAATGATAAAATGTTGAACTCCAGAGGAAAAAGCAAATTGCCCGGGCCTTACACAAAACACTACATTCGGAAGAAGACTACATTCATCAATTCTTGGATGGCCATTGCAAACTCCGATCTATTTGAAGAATGTTGTGTTAGAATATAATACCCAGACACCTTCCATAACAGCTTAGAAAATTCTCAACTCAAAAGTTGCTCTTTCTCTCATTTGGAATTCAAAATCCCTAGTTCTAATGTGACTTTTATTCGAGGTACTCCTTGCTAAGAGAATCAATCTGATCAACAGAACACTCAAGATGAAGATGGAGACTCAATTATCAGTGCAAGCAGTGAGGACTTGGAACTTTCAAAATTAGAGGAGGATTTAAAAGGGGAGGATATATTAACAAAAAATGGAAGTGAGCTGAAGACTCTTTCCTGATCAGAGGAGGGCCCAGTTCTCGGTAAGGTGGAAGTTGCATCCTTCAAACAGATTGAACAGAAGGACATTCCCCAAAATCTACTGTTAATAATAGAAGAATGTGATTTGACCTTCCGGTGATAACCCAATTTCTAACTCGCCCCAATGAAGATTCGGTCGTGGAACACTAGAGGACTGGGAGATAGATCCAAAAGAATGGCAGTAAAGCGAAGCTTAAAAAGACTAAATCCAGAATTAGTCTTAATCCAAGAAACAAAGAAGGATATTATTGATATGGTTCTTGTAAAAGAAATATGGTGCTCTAAAGATATTGATTGGTCTTTTGTTGATGCAATTGGTCGATCCGGTGGAATATTAACCATGTGGGATGAAAGCAAGATCTCGGTTACTGAAGTGTTAAGGAGTGGTTACTCACTAACGGTCAAATGCTTGACTACCAATAAAAAGAGTTGCTGGGTAACAAATGTTTATGGGCCTAATGACTACAGAGCGAGGAAGCATCTTTGGTTAGAATTGCAATCTTTGGTGGCTTATTGTGTGGAGGCTTGGTGCATTGGAGGGGATTTTAACATCACAAGGCGGATTCAGGAAAGGCTCCCTCGAGGAAGAGTTACAAGGGGAATGAGAAAGTTCAATAACTTCATAGCCTTAGCACAGTTAATGGAAATTCCACTTAGCAATGGTAAATTCACTTGGTCCCGAGAAGGCAATGTCATCTCCAAATCCCTTTTAGATAGATTCCTAATTTCTAGCAGCTGGGATGATTCTTTTGCTAACACAAAAGTCACAAGACAGGTGCGCATCCTTTCTGACCATTTCTCCATTTTGCTAGAAGTTGGGACTTTTGAATGGGGTCCACCTCCATTTAGATTCTGCAACAGTTGGCTTGATCTAAAAGATTGCTACCGTGTCATTGAGAATGCACTAGGAATGGATAAGCAACAAGGTTGGGTGGACTTTGTTTATCTACTAAGCTCAGAAGGGTAAAGGCAGTAGTGAAGGCCTGGAATTTGAACTTTGGAAATGGAAAAGAAGAAATCTGAAGAGGCCCTGGTAAAAGAAATTGAAATCAGTGCATTGTTAATAGAAAATTCGGAGGAAGAGGGAGTGGAAAGAGATATATGTTTATCATTGAAGGCGGATCTTTTGGCACTTTACCATATTGAGGAAAGGAATTTAATGCAGAAAAGCAAGTTGAATTGGTTGAGCTTAGGGGATGAAAACTCAAAATTCTTCCACCGTTTCTTATTAGCTAAAAGAGAAGGAATTTGATTTCAGAATTGAAAAATGATCATAGGGCAGTAACAACCTCTTACAAGGAAATTAAGGAGTTAATTTTGAGATTTTATAGCTCATTATATACGAAAATTCCAGGAGATAGAGTTTTCCCACTCAACTTCCATTGGTTGGTAATTAATGACACTCAAAACAGGATGCTGATTGCTCGATTCACAGTGGAGGAAGTGAGAAGTGCTCTGAAGTTTTTGGGAAAAAACAAAGCACCGGGACTAGATGACTCCACCGTAGAATTTTTCTTGAAATTTTGGGAGAAATTGAAGGATAACCTCATGGAATTATTTGAAGAATTTTATGAAAATGGGAAATTAAACTCCTGTATAAAGGAGAACTTCATTTGCTTGATCCAAAAAAGGAGGATGCTGTTTTAGTGAAAGATTTTCAGGCCAATCAGCCTAACAACAATGCTATAAAGCTTGTGGCCAAGGTGTTAGTGGAAAGGTTAAGAAAGGTTATGCCAAATATAATTGCTCGTGGAAACTTCTGTCCTTATTTAATCTTGCTTGGACTTTCCATGAAGACCTTAAAAGTAATGTTATTAGTCTCTTGGTCGGTCCAGAGCTCGAAAAGAGACCTCTTTTGATTTGGATCAACGCGGTTAAAGCAGTGCTTGCTGAAATTTGGTTCGAGCGAAATCAAAGGGTCTTCCACAACAAATCCTCAAGAAAATTTTCTGTCAAATCCCTTTCAACACATGTATCTCCTTCTTCACCAATGGACAAAAGGCTTGTTAATGCCTTATGGAAGACAAAAAGCCCACGGAGAGTGAATATTTTACCATGGATACTGTTGAATGGTCATCTAAATTGTTCTTCAATATTGCAAAGAAAGTGCCCGACTCATTGCTTGTCCCCATTTATATGCCATCTCTGTGAAAAAGAAGGTGAAGACTTGATGCATTTGTTTTTTCGATGCCCATATGCATTGAATTGTTGGTGGAAGTTCTTCAATATTTTCGAGGTGGATTGGGCATTTGGCAACGATCTTCATGAAAATATTCATTAGGTGTTGATTGGGCCAGCACTTAAAAAAGGACCAAGACTGATTTTGGCAAATGCAAGAAAGGCCTTATTAGCGGAAATTTGGTTTGAGAGGAACCAAAGGGTTTTCCATGATAAAAAAGCAAGCTGGCATAACATGTGGGACATGATATTATTAAACACCTCATCTTGGAGCACTTTATCTAAAGAGTTTGAAGATCTCCCCACTCAAGTTCTTTGCCAAAACTGGAAGGCGATTATTTTTCCAGCCTAGTAGTCATTCAAAGGACCTATGTATCTTCTGATATTTGCTAGTATTAGATCATTTTTCTTTCCCCCATTGTATCTGGGGTTCTTTAGACTTGACCTAGTGGTTCTATTTGCTACTCAAACTTTACTCTTATTTGGCATTCGTTTGGATATGATGAGAATGCTAAGGGGGTGTCAACATAGTTGAGATGCTCGGGTGCATTCCCTGATCCATCTTTATTCTTAGTTCTTCACTCCATCTTGTTAGCTTCTTTCTCTGTACTATGAGAGTTTTTCTCAATTCATTTTATCAATGAAAGAGATAATTTCCGTTAAAAAAAAAAAAAAAAAAAAAAAAACTATGAGTTTTAGGACATAAAACCCAACATCTCGGAGCAGTTAAAGGCGCCAAAAATTATTGACCAGATTGTAATGTTAACCTTACGAGGGCTCTTGGTCTTCCATAATGCCTTCTCTAAACCTTTTTCTAGCCTTTTCTAAACCTTTTCCTAGTGGGGACGAGAATTTAAGATGATTGGCCAAAGATTTTACCGAGTAAGTTCCCCTAGGTTCAAGTGTCCAAACATGCTTGTCTTGAGAATCTGACACTTTTTCTTTTGAAATCACCCAATAAGATTCTGAAATTCCATCAACTCATCATCTTTTAGGTGTCTTTGGAAGAGAACTGTCCAAAAGAGGTGTATGTTGATCCAGTGAACCTCAACTGATCCATGTGGCTTGAGGGAGATTTTGAAAATTATGGGAAAAGCACATTCAGCGGTGGCTTGTCAACCCAAGTATCTTGCCAGCATTTGATTCGACTGCCATTTCCCAACTTGTAGATAGCTAAAGAATCTATTTTGACCCAGGTTCTTGAGATTTGATCCAAGGATGTCTAAGACTTAGATTAACTCTTCCGGACATGTGCCAATTAAAAAGACCCTTTCCGTGAATGCTTCTTATGACTTGGTGCCATAATGACTATTCTTCATTAAAATACCTCCACCCCCACTTTGCTCACAAAGCCAAGTTTTTCTCCTTCCGACCGTCGAGCCCTAGACCACCTTTTTGATTTCGGGTCACCAGCTCCCATTTAACTTCCAAGGGGGAGGCCGGCGAAAGGTGTTTAACAAGTGATTTGATTGAGAAGTTCCCATTATTTTCAAGTGACCATACCCTTCCATCTGGGGCATCAATCACTTGATTGGCTAAAATTTTACTCAACAATCTTTGAAATTCTACAATCTCCTCCTCTTTGAGAAGTCTTCTAAATGCAATAGACCAAGAGGGAGTGCATTGATCCCAGTGCTTCAAAGCTGATCCATTGGGTTTTAGAGCAATTCTAAATAAGTTTGGAAAGCTGGATTTTAGAGGCAAATTATCCAGCCAAGGATCTGTCCAGAATCCCAATCTGCTGCCATTTCCGAGCTTAAAAACTGCCAAAGCTTCAACTTTCAGCCACGATCTTGAAATACTCATCCAAGGGCTTCTAAGGCTGAGATTAGATTTTCCAGAAGTATGCCAATTGAACAGCTTTCTCCCATGAATGCTCATTACAACTTGACCCCAAAGGGAGTTAATCCTCCTTTGTTAATCTCCATCCCCACTTGGCTAAAAGTGCCAAATTCCTTGCTTTCAGTCAACCTAAGCCGAGGCGTCCATCTTCTTGAGTCTTTGAGACTTGTTCCCATTTTACCAAATGATTCAATTTCCCTCCATTGTGACCCTCCCAAAAGAATTGCTTCATAGTTCTTTCAATGGTTGAGAGGACTTTTTCTGGCAACAAAAACAGAGATATGTAGTAGATTGGTAAGTTAGAGTGAACTGACTTACGCAAAGTTGCTCTTCCTCCTCTCGAAAGATTGTATCTTTTCCACTTATCCAACTTCCCTTGAATTTTGTCTATGACCGGTTTCCAAAAAGAGGCTTTCTTTCGGTATCCTCCCAAAGGTAAACCTAGGTACATAAATGGGAGACAATCTATCTTACAATGAAGCTTTGCTGCCATCTTGAAAAGCTTATTGTCTTCAATGCTAATCCCGCATAAAGCAGATTTTTCCCCATTGATTTTTTGCCCAGAGCACCATTCAAAAGTTTCTAGTGTTTTCTTCAAAATTTCAACCATTTCATCATCATCATTCTTGCAAAACAACAGGGTGTCATCTGCGAACTGAAGTAAGGATACGTGAACCCTATCTTTCCCCACCACAAAGCCTTCGTATTTCCCTTTTCATAAATTTTGTTGATTAAAGCATTCAACACTTCACTAATTAAGAGGAATAGGAAAGGTGAGAGTGGATCACCTTGCCTAATATCTCTAAAAGCAAGAACTCTCTCTCTCTTGGTCTTCCATTTATGAAAACAGAGAACTTTGGATTAGAGATGCAGCCCTTAATCCAGCTGATCCAACGCGAATCAAAGTTCTTTCTTTGTAGTATTTTCTCCAAGAACACTCAATCCACTCTGTCAAAAGCTTTCCCTAAATCTAGCTTCAAAATCCAGCCATTTTTCTTCTTGGATCTGTGTTCCTCCACTGCTTTGTTGGCGATTTTTGATCTAAGATTTGCCTTCCTTCTATAAAAGCACTTTGCGTAGGGGCAATTATGCTAGGCATGATTTTCTTAATCCTTTCTGCTACGACTTTAGCAACTATCTTATATACCGATGTAGTTAAGCTGATGGGTCTAAAGTCCTTTACCAGCACTACATCATCCTTTTTTTGTATCAAACAAATGAAGTTTTCTTTGACACAAGAATTAAGCTTCACATTGCTATGGAATTCCTCAAAGAACTTCATCATTTTGTCCTTCAACAAATCCCAGAATTTAATGAAGAATTTTGTTGTGAAGCCATTCGGTCCAGGGGCTTTGTTCCTCCCCAAGTCCTTTACTGCCTTTTTTATTTCACTTGAAGTGAAGCTAACTACAAGCATCTTATTTTGATCCCTTGAAACCACAGCCCAATCAAGATTCAAAGGGACATATCTGATCCCTGTTGAAACTGAGTAAAGAGATGAATAAAATGCCAAAATTAGAGCTTCTATTTCCTGGAAGGATTTTTTCGGCACTCCTTGATCATTAATCAGTTCTGAAATTAAGTTTTTCCTCTTTTTTGCTGCTAGGAATCTAGGGAAAAAGGCTTTATTTTCATCTCCCCATGTTCAACCAGTTCAGTTTGCTTTTCTGGATCAGATTTCTTTCATCTATTCGGTAAAGGGACATTAATTCTGCCTTTACGGAAGTTCTTATGTCATCCTCCAAGGAAGGGGCCTCCAAATGATCTTCATTCTCTTGTTCACCATCTCTCTTTCAATTTCTTTCAACAAATATTCTTTCCTACTTCTTTTGCTCTTTTCGTAGTTAAAGAGCCATCTTTTCAAGGCAGTTTTTAGGTTTCTAAGCTTGGCGAAAATAACAAAACCAGCCCATCCTTGCTGTCCATCAATCTCCAGAGTTCTTTCAATCAATCTGTAGCATTCCTTATTCTCCAACCAGCTGTTAGAAAATCTGAACAGAGCTGGCCCCCATTCAGATGCCCCTGCTTCAAACAAAAGTGGAAACTGATCAGACACTATACGTGCTTGCCTTTCTACTCTTGAATTCTCAAAAACTTCATCCCAATTATTAGTGACAAAAAATCTGTCAATGAGAGATTTTGAAACCACCACTCCCTCCCTTGACCAAGAGAAACAACTGTTGGATAGGGGGATTTCCATCCAATTCAATTCATTGATTAGTTTATTGAATTTTCTCATGCCTCTTGTTACTCTTCCCATTGAAAATCGCTCTTGTCTTCTTCTTGTGATGTTGAAATCACCTCCAATACACCACGGTTCTACACAGTGCTCAGAAAAAAGAGACAATTCTTCCCACAACCTGCTTCTTTCTCTATAATTTGTAGGTCCGTAGACATTTGTTTTCCTGCAATCTTTCTTACAAATTGTGGAGCATTTTAATGTTAAAGATAATTCACCTTTTAATTACTTCCAGCACGGAAATTCTACCTTCATCCCACAAGGATAAAATCCCACCAGATCTTCCATTTGCTTCCACGAAAGCCCAACCAATTTCTTTAGAGCTCCATATACTTTTAATGAAACTTCTATCAAAGCCATCCTTTTTTGATTCTTGAAGTAGAACAATGTGGGGGTTTAATTTTTTCAAGAATCTTTTGATTGCCATTCTCTTTGTCTTGTCACCAAGCCCTTTTATGTTTCATGTTAAAATCCTCATGAATAAGCTGCTGAACGGAATAGAGTCTTCTCAGTGTCTAGTTTTTAAACTTCCTTCCCAATTATTCAAGGATGATATTACAATCCTCCAAGAAGGGCTGGAGATTCTGAGGGATTATGTCTTTTTTGAGTGGCGGGAGTTAAGCTTCCTTCGAATTATTTGAGCCTTGGCCTTGTTCTTCTTGGAATAGCTGAGCGAAGTCTTTCAAATTCTTCCAGTATCTCCTCATTGCCCTGGTTTTCTTCTTCTTCTAAATCTCCTATTTCTTCACTACTTATGCTTGCTATCGACTCATCGTCTGACTCAAGTGATCTGGAGCTCTTGGTGGACTTCTTGAAGTTTGGTATGCCTCGCACAAAGTTGATATTAGAGCCGGGTATCGAGAAATTGGATTGGATAAAGAGATTATGATGGAGGGTTGGGGGGTCTGACCTATTTGTAGTGAATTGTGGGACGGAGTTGGAAATTAATGCAACATGCCTCAAGGAGGTTTGGATTCGCCAGTATTGTCCAAGAATTAAGAAAAAGAAGTCCTTTTTCTGGCAAAATGTTTGGGATACGACTTCAAGAGGTGGGTCCTTCTCTTAGAAGCTGAAGAATCCTTTTTCCTTCTGGCTGAATTTGACTATGAAATTGAGATAATTATATTTGTAATGGTTAACTATCTCCCACAGCACCCTTGAAAGGATGACTTTTCGCCTTCGAGGATCATTGAATCAAAGGGTCTGTTATCAATTGAACTTAATACATTTATTATGTTAACTGGAGCATCGATGGAATTTGCTTGAAACAAGACTGTTGTTGGATTATCTCTCCTGATTGTCGACGGCTGCTTGTCAAGAATGGTTCGCATTCTAGACTTTTAATGCTAGAATTGTCCATAAGGAATTTACCACCAAAAACTTTTTGAATTCCTTGTGGCGTGCCAACTAATAAAAGGTCTTTTCGACTTCCTTCGCGTGGGTGATTAATGCTTTCTTTCTCTCTCCTTGACAACTGGTTAGATGGACTGTTGTATGGATGTTGTTTTGCGACTGCGTCTGTTGAACTTCCGTTGCCGGCTATTGACACCAACCGATCTCCGGTGAACTTTGCTTCTGAATATCTTCATGGATTGCCGGAGAATGAGTCGTGTTTGGATTCCTTGCAATGTCTTTCAGCCTTTCGTCGTTAATAAGAAAATCCCTCTCCGGGTTTGCGAGGAGGCCTTCAACATCTTCATCTTTCATAACTTGATTTACCCGAAATAGGTCGGTAGGATTGGAAAAGTCTTTAACTTGCAGATCCCTTAACAACATTTGGAGGACCCAATGCTTCTATGTCACCAAAATTCAGAAATATATTTTCTCGAGTCTCATCATTTATTTCAAGGTGGCAGGCATAAAACCACATAAATTTCTTTTAACTTTGATTCTGGTTTTTGCAACGTTGATCAAGTTTAATGTCTCGCTTTATATTGATTCTAACCCCTCAAAGTTAGCCCCTATAGCTTCGAATGTTTTTCTACGCCAATAATCCAGTGGAAGGTTCTTTATTGAGATCCATCCTCCATAATCTTTCATCAAACATGGCCTGCTATGTGTAAATCTATTCCATTTCTCGAACTTGATATGAAATTTACCCAATTCAAACCATTTGTGTGGCTAAACCATCAATTCCTCCAAGTTTCTTTGGTCGACTTTAGTCAATGCCTTGTCCACGAACAAAGGATTAATAATGACCTCTGAATTGAAGTATAACTTCAGTGTTCTTACAATCTCAATCCAATCATTGAATTCAAATAGCCTTGAGACAACCCATAGATCACTAAAATCCTCCTTAAATACTTTGACATTCTTTTTAACCCAAAACGGCTACGTGCTTTGCTTTACCGATGTATGAACAGGGGAGGAGTTCCAATTGCTAACTGTTTGTGCAACTCTGCTTTGTTTTATGAAGGGTGAAACAGGGAGCTTCATTGTTTTATTTTCCTTAACCACGTCAGCATAGCTAAACTTCTCTGGTGGACCATCTCTAATTTCTTCCTTGAGGCTTAGTAAAGTAGTCGATTTTGGAGTATCTTTCAGTAGCAATAAGTCTGATCATTTTCGCAAAGACTTGCCATCCCAGGGTCGAGTCACTCGATGGGACATGAACGAACTTTCTTCCTCCTAATGAGGGCCACACTATGCATCTAATAAGCCAACCATAAGAAGTGTGTAATTTGGACAGCTTTGTAACTCCAAATTCATCTCTTCCTTTTTCTTCATAGAAGCTTGATAATGGGCGTTTGGATAGTTTCAAAATGCTTTCCATGAACCGACTTGCGCCAATGAAAGGATTATCTTTTTGCTGGCTTTCACATCTTCAATATTAAAATTCTCTGACTCAAACCAAATATAGAAATGAACATCATTCACAACACTGCTTTTGACTTCCATTTTCACTGTCGAATCTTGGCCTGAAACTCTAGAGGATGGTGGATACTCAGTGGTCGACAGTAGTGATTGGAAGGGCGACAAGGGAGAAGTTGGAGGAGAGAAGAGAGAGGAGAGAGCAGACTTACCTTTTATCTAAAAATATATCATTTTTGTTCAAATTGAAAATTTAAAGATATCTCAATCGTTTGTCAATTTGAATAGAAAATGGCATCCCATTTAGCTGCATTTCTTTTCTCCCTAAACTTATTTTATGTTTCCTTCTGAATGCAGGTAGGACTCGAGGGTAGTTCGCTAGGCCAATGGTGGTTGGATATGATAGGAAAAACGCTGGGTGAAGGATCAACTTTTCAGCGTGTTGGTTCTAGGCAGTTGGCAGGCTTGCTAATAGCAATATGGTTTGTAGTTCATCAACCCTGAACTTATTTAATAACATCAGTGATTGTTTTCTTTTCTCATAGTTACCATTTTAGTACTTGAGATTTTTTTTAAACTTTTTTTATCTTGTTGGAGTGGATGTATTGCCTTGAAATTACTTAGGTTTTTCCCTCCATGACAATCTTCCTTGCTATTTTTGAAAACAAAAAACAATAGCTTACATTTATAATTTTTTTTTTTGAAAAGGAAACGATCTCTTTCATTAATATAATGAAATGAGATAAAATCTCAAAGTACAATATATAGGTTTAAGTAGCAACTCTAAAACAACCAACAAATCAAAGATACAAAACGAAAATATTACATTCAATCGAAATGGAACCATTTCTAATAAATAGCCAAGAGATTACTACAATCCATAGACACAGTTTCAAGAAGTGAAGGAAAATGGTTTGAAAATGATCTGAATTGGCAGCTTGCTCTATTAATTTCAAAATTTTCAACCCATTCTTTGATAATGAAACCCAAACAAACAAGGATCAAGCCACTGCAACCCCTTCTTTGATCGATAAGACTTCCAAATGACCTCCGAAACACCATGAATCCAAACAGTAATTAGATAAGAGTGGCGAAAACAAACCCCAGCTTCAATGAAACTCAACTTTTCTCTTGAAGCGATCCACACTAGCTTTCCAAGTATATCCATAATATCCGTGACTTGAACGAAAAGTATGGGGTAAAATTGCCAAACACACACATCCTTCAGAAGCTTGGCAACCTAAAACATCAACAACCTTCGAAACACCAAGAGACCAAGTAGAAGACATAAGCATCCTAGGTCCCACTTTTAGTCCTCATACACTTCATAAATGATACTAATTAAGGCTACGAACGGACTTTCACGAGGCTTCATGGTCTATCCAAAGACAAAACCACATTCTTCAATGAAGGATGCCAAATGTGCCGGCAATTCCGGATGATTAGGGGGAATGAAAGAATGGTTTCTGAATTCTAATTCGTTCGGAGCTTCATTCTGAGGGAACAAGGCATTAATATTTTCTCCAGTAACTTCAGGTTGATCCGGAACCTCGTGATGATCTAATGCTTCAATATCATCTAAATCCTCGCTGCTAACACTTGCTATTGAACCAATGTCGGAATCTTCTTCATTTCTTAGATTAGGGTCTTCTGAGATGCAACGAGTACTTCTCGAAAAAGTAGAATTTGAATTAGGCAAGGTAAGGGTGGATTTCTTGAAGAGAAAAGGAGGAGAAAAGGGGTTTTCAGACCTGATCGAGTGAGACAGAATTTGGGCTTGGTTGCAGCAACACTCCAAGAGATCGAGGTCGGAAGAAGCAGCCACGGCCAAACTAATGGAGCTTTTTTTTTTCTTGAGAAATGAAGAGGAAAAGGCTTTAATAATTTCAAATAACCAATGAGGAGGCACTTTGACTCTTCATCTTCTTAAAATTAATTAATCCTCTTAAAATTAATTAATCCTTGGGAAGGGGAAGGATCTTTGCCTAATAAATTTGGTGGTTGGTTTGTGGGAATAAAATGGTCTTTAATGCTAGCCTCGAAATTTTCGGATGGGATATCAACAGCCCTATTAAAAGCTGAATTACTTTTAAAGTTATTATTCCAAGCAATAAAGTGGTTGACATTATTGTGTGAAGGATCTTTGCCTAATAAATCAGGTGGTTGATTAGTGAGATCATAATTGCCTTCAATGCTAACCTTGATTTCCTTGGTTGGAATGCCAACAGCCTCTTCGATTCCTTCGGTTGGAAAGCCAATAGCCTCTTCGAAATCTGATTTATTTTTAATGCTATTGTTTAATCAAGAAAATAGCCGTCATTTTTCCTTTTCATCAAAGTAGCTGACTTTTCGGAAAGCTTCTCCTCACGCCCACCAAACGGTCTAGTTGGCATGCTCTTCCCCGAAAAACACACTGAAACATGGGATGAAGGTACACGAGAAGCATTAATGGCATCATTTTCCATCAAGAGGAGATCAGAGGATGCCGGAATTTGAACGGTTTTGCTTGACTTTTTGACTTCTTCAATTACATCAAAACTAATCATTTCATCTCGAATCTTTGGAACTGGCTTGGGACAATCAACCTTTTCCGAGCTTTCCGGCAACTTCTCCGGCGAGAGGGGCACAAATCTACCTATTCTGATGCATTTTGATACCAAACTACAAGCCTCTTCATCCTCTGTAACTTTACTCAACCGGTTTTGGTCGATTGGATTAAAGAAATCTTTAAAAAAATAAATCCTTTTGAGTGTGAGGCGAATCTTCCATGACTTCAACATCCCCAAAATTTAAAAAGAGAGAGCCTCTCATAACATTTTTTATTTCAATAGAAGCAAGCATAAAATCACATAAATTTCTTTTAACTTTAATTTTTGCTTCGGACACATTCAAGAGATTGAGAGTTTCTAATGCTATTTCTTCCAAACCTCCGAAGTGGGATCCGATAGCTTCAAAGGTTGCTCTGCACTAGTATTCCAGTGGCAAGTTTCTTATCATCAACCAACCTCCATAACCTTTTATGCAAGTAGGCCTACTATGATGAATTGAATTCCATTTTTCAAATAGAAGATGGAATTTACAATAATCAAACCATCTTCCAGGCATTGCGATGATCTTTTCTAAGTTTCCCTGTGATGTTTTAATAAACGCCTTATCCGCAAACAGAGGGTTAATGCTGATTTTTGTTTGATAAAGATCTTTCACAAAACTGACAATATCTTTCCATTCATTGAAAGCCAACAACCTTGATACAACCCACAAATTTTCGAAATCTTCCTTAAACACTTCTTTTTCCTTTTTGATCCGTCCAAGATACGTGCTCTGATTGTTGTGAAAAGCAGAGGAGTTTGGTTGCACCAGTGTGGAATCCTGAGCATAATGATTATAGTGGCTCTCACCTTTTGCTAAAACCTCTGCAAAGCTCGGCTGAAGCAACTCCTTTCTTGCTGACAAGTCCGTATAACACCCAATTCGAATAATGAAGCTATTAATCATCTCCAAAAATTCAATCCATCCTTGTTGCGCTGTCCCTTCTGGTACGTGAATAAAGAAACGACCTCCAGTAGTGGGCCAAACTACGCATCTAAGGTTCCAACCCATCTTACTCTTGAATTTCGATAATCTCATTGCTCTCGAGTCGTCACGCACTTCTCTTAAGAAAAAACGGACACTTGATCCATTGAGGAGGTCTGAGGTTTGCTTCACCATCCAAAGCAAATGCGACTTTGATAAGCAAATTGCTTTTCTAACTTCCATGTCTTCTATTATGAAATTACCATCTTCGAACCAAGTACAAAGAGAAGTCCATCAATCTTGCAACCGACTACTTCCATGACTAATGCTTGACAAGACAACTATCTATTAACGGAGGCTTGGCTGGCAAGTATGGATGCTGTCGGTAAGGAGGAGGAGAATCACCGGAGGGGGGGTGGAGGAGGGAGAAGAGGGGGGGAAATACCCCCACTATGTGCTTTCATGCTGAAATTCAAAAACAATTTTTCACACTGCCTGCTGTCTTCATATTTGATGAATTTTCTCTATGAACAATTAGACAAAATTCAGAACTCCCAGAGGAAGAATGAAGTATCTTCTTACGGTAGCAACTGCAAAAAGTACATAGATAAACTACCAAATGGTTAGCAATAGCTCTTCTACTAGATCTCATTACATTATGAGAATAAATAGAACTTGAGGTTGACAAAGAATGCCAAAGAGGCATGATTCTTTACAATATCCCATCTCGCTCAGCAATCTAACCATTTTATTGTTGGTTTCTTTCAAACCAAATATGGTTTTTTTACTGCAATACTTACAGCAACCTAGCTTTATTTTCCAGCTTCACACCGTTGTTGAAAAAATGTGATTGGTCTTCTCCTGCCAAAGAACCACAAAACACAAATTGAAGAAGACAAAGCCACTGAAGGACACTTTTCTTTTCACTCTGTTCATCATATTAAAACCACCCAAATGCCAATTGAAAACTGTTGATTGTTTGGGGATTATTTTCCTTATTGTTAAATATTTTATCTTTGTATTTATTGTAAAGATATGTACTATATTTATCTCCTTCCTTATGTGTAATAGGTTTTCTTATATAAGAAAACCCTTGTTTAACAAAGAAAGTAGAGAGAAATAAAATATTTCAGCATGGTATCAGAGCCTACCTCTTAAAACCCTAATTTTTCTGAAAAAGAAGAAACCCTAATTTGCCGCCGCCGTCGTCGACTTACCGCCGCCGCCAACACCCCAGACATTTGCCGGACACCTCACTTGAGTCATCGGACAACTCCCAGCACCGGTCATCGCTGGACCTTGTCGTTCGTGAAGCCTAGACGCCGAACAAGCCAAAGCTCGCCGACGCCGATACCGACGCCGCCGACACTGCCTGGGTTCATCTCCATTCTGCCGGTCGACCACGTCTGCACAAGTTTCCAGGTGTTTTCCGACCAGTTCCGGCGACTCTCTGGTGGACCTACATTTTGCCGCAAAGTTTTTTGGTTGGCCAAAAGCGTTCTGTTTCTATCTTTTTCTTTTTTATATCTGTTTTTTTTTTTTGGGTTTTTTCTCTCTTCAATATGGCCGAAACTAAGGTATCTACCGCCAAAGTCTTCGACAATTGGACCCATCCTCATAACCCCACGGTCCAAATCACCACCATTCGACTTAACGGGGAAAATTTTCTTTGTTGGTCCTAGAGTGTTCGGATGTATATTCGTGGTCAAGGTAAGATTGGGTACCTCACAGGAGAAAAAATCGCTCATAGTCCAGATGATCCCTTATTCACTGTGTGGGATGTGGAAAACTCCATGGTTATGACGTGGCTTGTCAACTCTATGATAGAAGACATCAGCAGTAACTACATACACTACGGCCAAGGAATTATAGGACAGTGTGACCCAAATGTACCCTAATTTGGGGAACCAATCACAAGTGTTCGAGCTAAACCTTAAGTTGGGTGATATGCGACAAGGAGACAATTCAGTTACACAATATTTTCACTCTCTGAAAAGGATATGGAAAGAACTTGATCTGTTTGAGACGTATGAGTGGAAATCTGCAGACGACCAAAAACATTATCGGAAAACTGTTGATGATGGTCGCATTTACAAATTTCTTGCTGGTCTTAATGTTGAGTTTGATGAGGTTAGAGGCAGGATACTTGGGAAAAGTATTCTTCCAAATCTTAATGATGTTTTTTCTGAAGTTCGCAGGAAAGAAAGCTGCAGGAGTGTTATGATTGGGAAGAAGGCAGTTGACTCAGTTGATAGTTCCGCGCTAGTGACTGAAAGTATTGCGATGAAAGCTTCTCATCAATCCAACAAAACTCATAACAAACCTCGTGTATGGTGTGATCATTGCAACAAACCCCGTCATACGAGGGAAACTTGTTGGAAACTACATGGCAAACCTTCAAATTGGAAGAGCTCGAAACAATCTGAGAGAAATTCCCATCAGCATGCCTCCAATGCAAATGTTGTTGATTCCAGTCCACTCAAAGAGCAAATTGATCAAATCCTGAAGCTGCCGATTTCCAATTCTATGGGTAATCCTAGTGTTTCCTTGGCACAAACAGGTAATTATCCTCAAGCTCTCTCGTGTCTCAATTCCTCTCCGTGGATCATTGATTCTGGAGCTACTGATCACATGACTAGTCTTTCGTGTTTTTTTAATTCATACTCCCCTGTTTATAGTAAAGAAAAAGTCCGTATAGCCGATGGTAGTTTTACATCTATTGCAGGCGAAGGAACAATTTCTCTAAGTACAAAACTCATACTACGTTTTGTTCTTCATGTTCCTCAATTAGCTTGTAATTTACTATCTGTGAGCAAAATATCTAAGGATGCTAACTGTCGTGTTATCTTTTGTGAAACCCATTGTCTCTTTCAGGATCAGGACTCGGGGGAGACGATTGGACGTGCTAGGATGATTGATGGTCTCTATTACTTTGACGAAGCTTCAACTAGTCATAAAAAGATTAAGGGCTTGAGTAGTGTTAGTTCTCTTCCTATCCAAGAAACTATCATGCTTTGGTATCGTAGATTAGGACATCCTAATTTCGTTTATTTAAAACATTTGTTTCCTGGTTTATTTAAAGGAATTGATTGTTCTATGTTTCAATGTGAAGACTGCATTTTCGCCAAACATCATCGATCTACTTTTTTACCCAAATCTTATAAACCCTCATCACCCTTTTACTTAATTCATACTGAAGTTTGGGGGCCATCTAAGGTTTTGACTAACAATGGCAAGCGCTGGTTTGTTACTTTTATCGATGATCACACCCGTTTAACTTGGCTTTACTTAATCATAAAAAAGTCGGACGTAAAAGAAGTGTTTGTTCGTTTTCATAAAATTATTGAGACTTAATTTCAAACCAAAATTCGCATTCTTCACTCTGATAATGGGACTCAATTTTTTAACGAACCATTAACCACCTTTTTACATGATAAAGGCATCATTCACCAAGCTACATGTTGCGATACCCCTCAGCAAAATGGTGTTGCTGAACGGAAAAATCGACACTTGCTTGAAATTGCTTGTGCCTTCATGTTTTCAATGCATGTTCCAAAATATCTGTGGGGGGATGCAGTCCTAACAGCTGCTTACCTAATCAATCGAATGCCTACTAAGGTGTTGAATTTTAAAACCCCTCTACAACACCTAAAAGATTTTTTTCCTACTGTCCGCTTGTTCTCAGAGTTACCTTTAAAAGTTTTTGGGTGTACTGCTTATGTTCATTGAACCCTTCTTTCCCAATCCAAATTGGACCCTCGGGCTATTAAATGTGTTTTTGTAGGCTACGTCCCTTTTAAAAAGGCATACAAATGTTTTGATCCTCTCACTAACAAGTATTTTGAAAGTATGGATGTGTCCTTTGTGGAAAATCAATCATTTTTTAACCCCACTTCTCTTCAGGGGAAGTCATCTCTACTTGAAGAGAATTTTTGGGACACTTCACCTCTCCCAAACATCATTAGTCCTGAAATTATGAGCTCTAGTCCTTCGATCCCAAGCATGGAAAACTCTTCAACAGGGGGAGAAACACTACAAACAGATCTGACAGGTTGAGATCCTGAACTTAAGTTTTATACTAGAAGAAATAGAACTCAAAGAGATAGAAATCTGACAGTCGAACTAACACAGGACCAATCTGATACTCCAGTAAATGGTCTTGAAAATTCGGTATGTCTTTTAGTCCTTCCTCTCATAATACATTGCCTTATGTCTCTGATCTTGATATTCCAATTGCCCAGAGAAAAGGTATCCACCAGTGTACAAAATATCCCATTGCGAACTATCTCTCCTATCATAGATTGTTTGATAATCATAAAGCTTTCACATCCAAAATGATCAACTTATTTGTTCCAAGGAATATACAGAAAGCTCTAAATGATTCGAATTGGAAATTAGCAGTGATGGAAGAGATGAATGCGCTGAAACAAAGTGGTACTTGGGACATAGTTGATCCATCAGTAGACAAGAAAGCAACGGGATGTAAGTGGGTTTTCACGATAAAATGTAATGCGGATGGTAGTATCGAAAGGTACAAGGCCAGACTAGTGGCTAAGGGATTCACCCAGACCTATGGAATTGATTATCAAGAGACTTTTGCCCCTGTAGCCAAAATTAACTCGATTAGAATTTTGCTCTCTGTTGCAGTGAATTTTGATTGGCCACTGTATCAACTAGATGTTAAAAATGCGTTCCTTAATGGGGAACTTGAAGAAGAAGTATTTATGGACCTACCGCCTGGGTTTGAAGCCGACCTTGGATTGAACGAAGTATGTAAATTAAAAAAAATCACTATACGGCCTTAAATAGTCTCCTAGAGCTTGGTTTGAACGTTTTGGAAAGGCAGTCACTAGCTATGGATTCAACCAAAGTCAAGCCGGTCACACTATGTTCTATAAACATACAGGAAAAAACAAAGTTGTTGTTCTGATAGTGTATGTCGATGATATTATTCTTACAGGCAATGATGAAACAGAAATGTCTATGGTAAAGGAAAAATTGGTGAAAGATTTCAAGATCAAAGATCTAGGATCCCTAAAGTACTTTCTTGGCATGGAGTTTGCTAGGTCTAAAAGTGGCATTCTTGTCAATCAAAGAAAGTATATCCTTGATCTACTCAAAGAGACAGGATTACTCGGTTGTCGAATTGCAGAAACTCCTATTGAGCAGAACTTAAAATTAGAAGCTGCAACAGAAGAAGAGGTAAAAGAAAAGGGGAAGTACCAAAGACTCGTGAGAAGACTAATATACCTCTCTCACACACGTCCCGACATTGCCTTTGCAGTAAGCATGGTAAGTCAGTTCATGCATGCCCTTGGACCAGCTCACTTTGAAGCTGTCTTTAGAATCTTGAGATATTTGAAAGGTACTCCAGGAAAAGGGGTACTCTTTAAAAAACATGGGCATCTACAGGTGGAAGTCTATACTGATGCGGACTGGGCAGGTAGCATAACGGATAGGAGATCGACTTATGGGTATTGCTCCTTTGTCGGAGGGCACTTGGTCACTTGGCACAGCAAAAAACAGAGTGTAGTTGCAAGAAGTAGTGCTGAAGCTGAATTTAGGGCATTAGCCCATGGTATCTGTGAAGGCATATGGATAAAAAGACTATTGGAAGAACTGAAATTTGCTCAGATAATGCCTATACGCATTTACTGTGATAACAAGGCTGCAATCTCAATTGCCCATAATCCAGTCCTTCATGATAGGACAAAACACATTGAAGTCGATAAACATTTCATAAAAGAAAAAATTGAGGCAGGAGTAATATGCATTCCATATCTCCCAACAACAGAACAAATTGTAGATGTATTAACTACAGGATTTCCTAAGTTGTAGTTCAACAAGTTAACAGACAAGCTGGCCATGAGTGATATCTTCAAACCAGCTTGAGGGGGAGTGTTGATTATTTGGGGATTATTTTCCTTATTGTTAAATATTTTATCTTTGTATTTATTGTGAAGATATGTACTATATTTATCTCCTTCCTTAGTTGTAATAGATTTTCTTTTATATAAGAAAATCCTTGTTTAACAAAGAAAGTAGAGAGAAATAAAATATTTCAGCAAAAACCATAACTTTTCTTGGGCTTTTTGACATCGAGTTCCAACAAGACTTAAATCAAGTCTTTGCTTGATAAAAATGAAGCAATTTTCTAATGAGAAGGCTATGTTGATGATTTTAGATAGAAAAATTTGGAATCCTGTGTAATTTTCTTTTGACTCCCTAAGGGAGTTTGTCAGCATTAACATCCTTGAGTGAAAAGTTTGTAACTCGTGATGTTTTTGGCTCTATTATCCCATTTCCAACTTTAAAAACAGCACGAGCTTCAACTTTCTAACATTGCCTTGATATGTTGATCCAAGGGCTTCTAAGACCTGCATTTTCCTTGCCATTTATGTGCCACTTGAAGAGATCATTTCCATGAATGCTTATAATGACTCGGCAAGTGAATCTGTCTCTTGTAAAAACCTCCACCCCCATTTGGAGAGCAAGGCTAGATTTCTGGTTTTCAAATTCCCCAACCCGAGGCCCCCATCCTTTTGTTCTTTGGTTACTTTGTCCCATTTGAGTAAATGATTCAACTTGCCCCCTTTGTGACCTTCCCAAAAAATAATTTCTCAGGGATCTTTTTAGGGATGACACAACCTTTTTCGGCATTAAGAAGGTAGACATATAATATGTGGGGAGATTAGATAGCACGACTTTGCACAGTGTCAATCTACCTCCTCCGGACAGATAATACCTTTTCCACTTGTTCAATTTTTCCTTGAATTTTGTCGAGAATAGGCTGCCAAAATCACCTTCTTTGGGTACCCATCTAGGGGTAGACCAAGATACATCAAAGGAAGTTTCTCAGCCCTACAGTTTAGTCTGGCAGCAACCGAATAAACCTCTAATTCATCAATATTCAACCCACATAAGGCTGATTTCTCCCCATTGATTTTTTGGCCGGAGCACCATTCAAAGGGTTCAATACTTTTGCATAAGTTTTCCAACATCTCATCACGTATTTGCAAAATAATAATGTGTCATCTACAAATTGGAGTATCGGGACATGAACATTTTCTTTTCCAACTAGGAACCCTTCAAATTCTCTTTCCTATGAAGTCTTGAAATGAGACAGCTCAATATTTCGCTATTTCCTTCCATTCATTGAACACGAAGAGTCTAGAGACGAACCATAAGTTGTTAAAATCTTCCTTGAAAACTTATGAGTTCTTCTTTGAAGAAGGAAACAAGCCTCTTCATTATGATAATGAAATAAGACATACAAGTGAAAGGGATACAAAGATATTTAATGGATTAGCGAATGCACCCAGACATCTCAACTAGGTTGACACCCCCATAGCACTCTCATCATCTCCAATACAAGAGAATTAAAAGTTTTCCTGTGAAGTAATATAGATCAAACTAATACATAAGGTTGTGGACTAGTAAGAGAAGTAATACAAGAGTTGTTTTGCACCAGTAACTTCTCCTACTCTGTTTTCACTGCCTGCAATAGGGGGGTTGCTTTGTTTTGCCGATAATGCGACAGGGGTCTGAGTAAAAATTGGTTTCTTCACTATATCTGCATAACTTAGCTTGTTACTTCTAGGGTTACCATTTTCATTGTGAATGTAGCGGAGGGTATTACCCCTTTTTTAAATGAAGTCCTTAGTCATTTTTAGTATTGATAGCCAGCTCGGCTGATGAATCCCTTTAGGGATGTGGATGAACTTTCTGCCACCTTATACTGGCCATACCACACATCTTAAAATCCATCCTGAGATGCCTCTGAACTTTGACATTTTGATTGCTCCATCATTGTCTCGGTGGTTTTGAAGAAAGAATCAGTATCTTGGCCCTGAGTTACTTTTGATAAGTGTTCAACAAACCAGTGCAGGTGGGAGTCTGCTAGAGGTATGATGTTGTTGGCTTCCAAATCTTCAATGAAGAACCTATCAGATTCGTACTAAGTACAAAACGGATCTCCATTAACGTTGCATCTGACTAGTTCCATGCTCCGGTGAGAAGGGGAAGGAGGAGAAGGAGAGAGGAGAGAGGGTTTGTTTTCATGGTTTCTCCCGACATTTCTTGTATATCTTTAAAATGTTTCTAGTTTAAATTGGGTAATTCTAGATTTTCGTCTGAAGAGTAAACTAGAAAAGCTCCCTTTTATTTATCTTGGTTTACCACTTGGCGATTATCCTAAGCAAGTCTCCTTTGGCAGCCAATCATGGATAAGATTCGCAAGAAGTTAGACAGATGGAAAAAATATAATATATAAATTTTCTCGAGGAGCCCGACTCACTCTTTGTTTTGCAGCTTTGTCTAACTTGCCTATCTATTACTTGTCACTTCTTTTTATGCCTCCTTTGGTGGTTTTAGAGATTGAATGTCGCGTGTGTTCCTAAGTGAAGCAAATTAAATCACCTAGCCCGTTGGAGTTTGGTCTCTAATTCCTTGATGGATGGAGGTCTCAGATTGGGGAGTTCGAAAAACGAAAACCTGTCCTTATCAGCTAAATGGGGTTGGAGATTCATGTATGAACTTGAAGCTTTTTGGTGTAAAGTAATCAAAAGTATCCATGGCACCAACACTCATTTTGGGCACACTTCTGAAAAGTTCGGTCCAAGTTTAGAAGTCTATGAATTAGTATCTCTAAAGCTTGGTTAAAAGTTGAATCTCTAGCTGAATTCAACTTGGGAAATGGGAGGCATGTTACTTTTTCTTTTTTTTTTTTTTTTTTTTGAAAAGGAGACAATCTCTTTCATTAATAAAATGAAATGAGACTAAGCTCATGATGTAAAGATCGATTTTCAATACATAGCTAGATAATTAATCACAACACATGAGAACAAAAAAGGGATCAGAAGGTGCACCTGGGCATCTCAACTAGGTTGACACCCCCTTAGTACCCACATCACTTCCGGAAAATATTAAAATAAAAATTACAATCGAAGGATAAAGTGAATACAAAAGATTACAGCTTTGATCTCAATAAGAACCCTAGAAAGGGGAAACTCTAATAATGAGGATTAATAAAAGCCTTCCAATTCAAGTTGAATTCCGAGATTGAGTAGTCTTGGAAGAGTCTTGAGAGAATGCACCAAGAGGATGCATTTAATCTAGCAAACTCAAAACGATCAATCCAAGGGGAGGCTTTATCATGGAACACCCGTTGGTTTCTTTCAAACCAAATTTCAGATAGAAAGGCTTTAACTGCATTGCTCCAAAGAAGTTGAGGCCCCTTTTTCAAGGCTGGACCAGCCAATATCTGCCGCACATTGCTGCTGAAATTTCCATCGAAGACCCGACAAACATGGAAGATACTAAACAACCGATGCCAACCTTTTACCGTTTAGTTACAACCAAAGAAGAGGTGCTGCAGCTCCTCTTGGTTAGCTAAGCATAGGGGGCAAATGTGAGGTGACAAGGAGTGTGAGGGGAGTTTTTTTGTAGAGTTGCTGAACAATTTAAAGATCCAAAGTTCATTAACCATATCGTGATATTAACTCTTCGGGGGCTTTTGGTATGCCAAAGGCATTTTTCCAGCTCATGATCGATTGGGGAGGCCAATGATAGATGCTTAATTAGGGATTTTACTGAAAAAAGTCCATTTGATTCTAAGGTCCAAGACCTTTTATCCGGCCCCTCTAACACTGTTTTGTTTGCAATTACTGCTGTGAGGAGCTGAAAATCTAAGATTTCATCTTCTTTTAGCAATCTTCTGAATGAAATATTTCATTCCCACGAGGAAGTAATTGGATCCCAAAAATCTGCCACTGAACCATTAGAATTAGTTACTATCTTGAAGAGTTTTGGGAACCTTTGAGCTTAGGGGCAATTTGTTAATCCATGGGAGGCATGTTACATTTAAACCAAATCTCTAAAGCTTGGTTAAAATTTGGTCCAAGTCTTAGAAGTCCGAAATTTGTCTTGTGGTTGAGCTTTGAGTGCGTATTGTGTTTTTTTATTTCTGGTTGGACTGTTTCTGTTCTATTGTTGGGAAGTTTATATCTTCCTTTTTATTACTTATTTTTCTTTGAGATGCTGCATGATAAGAGTTCAATTGTTCAGGGCTAGAAGTAACATCAGAGCTCATGTGGGGGATGTTGATGCTGCAGCAGTTCCATGTGGCTTTGGACGTGCAATTGGTAATAAGGTATATCCTGTTTCTTTGTTCCAATAATACTACTGCTTCCAGCATAGCTTTTTTCTACATTTTGTATGTTTTATTTTCCAAAAAAAAAAAAAATGTTATTTACCAACTAAACAGTTATTTTTCACATTTTGTAGTTTGAGCATTAACCTATTTTCCTTTTCACTATTTCAATGAAATTGTTTCTTTCTTTTTCAAAAAAACAGTTAAATGAGCTGTACGTAAGGATGCACAACCAAACCAAACCAAACCAAATCGAAATTTTGGTTTTTACAGCTTATAAGGTTTGGTTCGGTTTGGGGTTCAAAACCCAAATTGAATTTCATGATATATATATTAATAAAAAGAAAAAAAAAATGTGTTAGAGAGCTGACATTTTTTTTTTTTTTTACTTTTGTTTCTTCCTCATTGTATTATCTAAAAAATAATAAAAATTAGGTTATGTATCTTTGATGGATTTGTGTCTTACATTTTTTAGAAATTGGTGGGTCACCATGTTCGTGTTGTGTTGTGTCCAGTGTTTGTTTATGTGCTTATTAGCTCTTCTACGTCATTTTTAAACCCTTCGGATATTAGCAAAAGCCTTTAATCTTGAGACTCATAGGGAGAAATGAGCATACTTGATATGAATTGTCCTCATGAAAAACCTCTCTCGTGAGCTAGTGTAAGTCGTTCCTTCATTTATTGCTTTCTCAGCCAATGTTATGTCTGTCATTGGAGTGTGAGCTTAGGATTGCCACATTTTGGGACCCGTATAAATTCTCCATGGGCTAGTTGGAAATTTATCTTCTTTAAATGTGGGAAATAAGCTAATTTCTAGTAGGTCTTCTTTATCATTTCCATATCTTTTTATCCCCTTTCAAGATCTTTGGGATGATAGTAGAACAAAGGACGTTTCTGGAATTATGTCTTAGATTATAGTAGCTGAATATCTTCGGCAGGACCACATAGATTATTGTTTGGATTTATTTTAAATGTATGGTCATTCGTGGAGATTCCAACTTAAGAGTTCCTTTTATCATACATTTTATTGTTTATAACATCTCATAATTGTAAATTTTGACATGATTAAAGGTTGTCTGACCAGGGGGCAGTTGGTTTAAGAATAAGAGTGTTTGACCGGGTGTTATGCTTTGTCAACTGTCATTTTGCTGCACATTTAGAAGCAGTCAACCGTCGCAATGCAGATTTTGATCATGTGTATCGGACTATGTCTTTCCACCGGCCATCCAATCCTTTCAGTACCACGGCTGGTACAGTGTAGTGGCTCTTCTTATTTGCACTTACACTTGTTTTTTCGATGCATTTGTCTTATTAAAGACCTGGTTTGCCGTCGCTCCTTTCTTGTGCAGCTTGTTCTTCACCCACTGCTCAGACAGTTCGCAGTTCAAATGTATGTGTATAATTAATTGTTGCATGGTCCATTCAATCGCTTAAATTACTTCCTACTGTCATTCTAATTTTTAATTAACATATACTGGAAATTTCTTGTTCCTTTTTATTTCGGGTGCAAATGATGGAGTTCTTTTCACAGGCTTTTGTTGGGTCCTCTGTAGAAATGACACCTGAATTGTCTGAGGCAGATCTGATCATTTTTCTTGGTGATTTTAATTATCGGCTCAACGGGGTATCATATGATGAAGCTAGGGATTTTATTTCTCAAAGATGCTTCGATTGGCTCAAAGAAAAGGATCAACTCCGTACAGAGATGGAATCTGGAAATGTCTTCCAAGGAATGCGCGAAGCAGTTATTACATTTCCTCCCACATATAAATTTGAGAGACAACAACAAGGATTATCAGGTATCTTTTCGATGCTGTTTAGTGGTGTCTAGTTAGGTTTAAGGTTTGGTTCAAACTACTTGAGATTGGAAGGCCTTTATCAACCCCCCCCCCCAGCATTTTGTTAGTTAGGATTCTTTCTCTTGTAATGGTTTGAACTATATTACTCACAGGAAAAACTTTTAATTCTCTTGTAGCGGAGATGATGAGAGTGCTATGGGGTGGTCAACCTAGTTGAGATGCCCGGGTGCACTCCCTGATCCATAAATTATCTTTGTATCCCTTTCTCTTGTATGTCTTATTTCATTATCTTAATGAAGAGGCTCGTTTCCTTTTTAAAAAAAAAAACTGCTTGAGTATTAATTGCAGGTATGTCAGTTAAAAATATGTGTCAGTAACAGAACCTCCTTGTTACCTTGTGCCCCTTTTTTTGGCTCCTTGAACGCATACCATCTTGAAACTTCCTTAATAACGAGTAACAGAAAGTGAGGACCCACAGGTTCTATTATCAAAACCTGGCTCGGGTAAAAACTGAGGATTCCTTGATATAAAAAGAAAAATAAGAAGGGCAGTTATGCTCCTGGAAGGTTTTCTGTTTCTATCCTGCACGCTGCAATGTAGGTTCTTTGAGTTTTCTGATGGTCTGATATCAATTTTATTTTGCCTGTCTAATAGGGTATGATTCTGGGGAGAAGAAGCGTGTCCCTGCTTGGTGTGACAGGATACTGTATCGTGATAGTCGGTCATCTTTGGCATCTGGATGCAGCCTAGACTGTCCTGTCGTCACTTCTATATCACAGTATGTTGTCCTCTTTAATTGTCTTTCAATATATGGAAATTGAAATCATGGTGTAGCTCCAAGAAAACTTCAAGATAATTCTTATTAATGAATCAAAATGGTGGTAAAGGGGGGTATTTATACAGATACATAGGCTGTTAGCTGGTTAATGCAACCTGGATAGCCGGTTGCTAACTTTAACTAATTAACTAAAGTTAAATAAAAGATATAAAACTTAGCTTTGCTAATTACAAAATTGGAACTGGTAATTAAAGTAAGACTTCCTACATCAACTCTATCTGCCCCAAAAGGAACAAACTCAACTCTGAGTCTGGCTAAGTGATGTTGAATTGATCCGGTGGGTGGTAATGACAGATATCCGATACATTAAATGTGGGCTGATCTTCATGGTAGGCGGTAGGTCGATCTTGTATGCGTTTGGTCCAAATTTTTCCATGATAGGGAATGGACCAATTTTCTTATTTGTGAGCTTTGAGTGTGAGCCTGAAGGCAGTCTTGATTTATTCAATGGACCATGATTAAGTCTCCAATTTTGAAATCTGTTGCTCGTCTGTGGGTGTCACTCTTTTCCTTGTAGGAGTTGTTAGCTTTTTCCAAATGAGGTTGGACTTCCTCATGAATGGTCTTGATTCTATCAGCCATAATAGAAGCTTCAGCGCTGAAATCAATAGAAGTAGGTAAATTAGCAAGATCTAAAGTTCTAGGGACATGAATATAGACAATTTCAAAAGGACACTTCTTCGTGGAACGATTGAACATATTGTTGAAAGCGAATTCAGCTTGAGCAAGTGCAAGGTCCCATTGGCGTGGTTTGTCTCGACTTAGGCAACGTAAGAGATTACCAAGTGTTCGATTTGTTTAGGGTTGGCAGAAAGGGGGGGGGGGGTTTGAGGGTCCCATCCCCGCATCCCTGCCATTTGTAGGCGAGAACGAGATATAATTGATGTATTTTGAAAGGTAAGAATTAATTTAACACAAATTTCAAAATCGAAAAGTGTAATTTACGTAAACTTCGTTTGTAGTTTCATTTTTGTCTGAAACTTTGTATGAGCAAGACTATGAGTTCAATGCAGGACCAAATTACTACCAATAAGTAGAACAAGAGAGAGATAGAGCAAGAGCGAGAGTGAGACACACACACACACATATATATAAAAGGGTGGTTGGGGATAAATTGGGGCAGGGATATCCTCCCTGTCCCCGGATAGGTACCCGGAGAATGTCTCCAGTTTGACCCCCATCCCCGATCAAACCGGAGATTCCCCGACCCGATCGAGACGGGACCCCGCAGGTTTTTTTGCCAACCCTAGATTTGTTACCTTAGTTTGACCATCCATTTGTGGATGGCTTGTGGAGCTAAACAGAAGGTTAGTGCTGAATTTTTTCCACAAAGATCACCAAAAGTAGCTCATGAATTTAACACCCCTGTCGGTTATTATGCTTTTTGTATTCCATGTAGTTGGACAATTTCCTTAAAAAAAAAGATTTGCTATGTTCAAAGCATCATTAATCTTTTTGCAAGCTAAAAAGTGTGCCATTTTGCTAAATTTGTCAACGATTACTAATACAGAGTCAAATCCTCGTTGGGTTCTAGGTAAACCAAGGACAAAGTCCATGGATAGGTCTTCCCAAATATTTTGTGGTATAGGTAAAGGGGAGTAAAATCCTTGGTTTGAGCTAGATCCTTTAGAAGTTTGACATGTGTAACATCTTTTAACAAAGTTGGGAACATCCTTTTTAAGTTGAGGCCAAAAAAATTTAGATGAGAGAAATGCTAATGTTTTATCCCTTACCAAAGTGGCCAGCTAAACCGTTTGAGTGAGCTTCTTTTAAAAGTGATTCCCAAAGGGATGTGTGTGGGATGCATAATGTGTCATTTTTAAAAAGAAAACCATAAAAAATGTGAAAATCATTTACTGGAAGGTGGTTTGAACATGCATACCAAATGTCTTTGAAATCTGGATCAGTAGGGTATAGCTCAGTTAAATGATTAAATGCCACGATCTTACTTTGAAGTAGGGTTAGAAGTGTACCTTTTCGGCTTAGGGAATCAACAACTTTGTTGATGTTACCTGGAGTGTGTTTAATGACAAAGTTGAACCGTTGGAGAAATTGCAACCATCTAGTATGGATACAACTAATTGTTTTTTGAGATTGCAGAAGTTTGAGGGAAAAATGGTCAGTTGGGAGTACAAATTCTTTTCCAAGGAGGTAATGTTCCCACTGTTTGAGTGCTCTAATTAAAGAATATAGTTCCTACTCGTAGGTGGACCATTTCTGCCTAGGAGTACTAAGTTTTTCGCTAAAAAATTTGATAGGATGTTTGGCTAAGGACAGCTCCTATTCCCATTCCACAAGCATCGACTGAAACTTCAAATGGTTTCTAAAAGTCAGGGAACCCGAGAATTGATGTTGAACTTAGAGTTCTTTCGAGTTCTTCAAAACTTTTGGTTTGTGTGTCACCCCAAGATGAGGGAATTGTAGCTTTTAAACATTCAGTTAACGGTCCAGCAATAGTGCTAAAATTCCTTATGAATTTTCTATAAAATGATGCTAGTCCTAAAAGGCTTTGGATTTCTTTAATGGATTTAGGTTGAGGCCAATCTAAAATGGCTTCTATCTTCCTTGGATCTACACTAACTCCTTTAGAACTAATTAGAAACCCAAAGAAGTAGATTTGTGGTTGTAAAAAGGAGCATTTTTTTCAAAAAATTATAAACACGGCATTTTCTTGCAATGCTTTAAATAGTATGTGCAGATGTTCAAGGTGTGAATCATAATTGGAGCTGTAAATTAATATGTCATTGAAATAAACCACAACAAATTTATTTAAATATGATAACAAAACTTGGTTCATTTAACACATAAAGTTGCTTGGGGCATTTGAGAGGCCAAAGGGCATCACTAAACATTCAAAAAGTCCTTTATTTGTCTTAAAGGCTGTTTTCCATTCATCCCCCGGGCATATCATAATTTGATGGTATCCACTTCTAAGATCTATTTTAGAAAAGATTGAGGCTCCTCCCAATTGATCTAGCAAATTGGATAAATGTGGGATATGGAACCTATATTTGATTGTTATTTTATTGATTGCTCTACTATCTACACAAAGGCGCCAAGAACCATCTTTTTTAGGGGCAAGTAAGGCAGGGACAGCACAAGGACTAAGGCTGGGTTGTATGTGTCCTTTGTCTAAAAGTTCATGGATTTGTGTCTGCAATGTCTCATATACCTTTGGACTCAATTTATAGTGGGGCAAGTTTGGCAAGGTGCTCCCAGGAATCAAATCTATGTGATGTTGAATATTTGGTAGGGGAGGTAAAGAATTAGGTTCTTCTACAAGAGATGGGAACTTCCCAAGTAATTTAGTAATTTGTGGATTGATATACTCCTGGTTTGGTGTTTCAAAAGGGTATTTTTTTACTACAAGAGCTAAAAGAGATTGTTTTTGCACTTGGAATAACTCTTTACCAGGAGTAATAAGAAAAAGTTGCTTTTTTGTGGAACAATGTACCTTATTTGCTGTAGTGGACCTACCAATGGGAAGCAAACTCACTTTTTTGCCCATCCAGTTGAACTCATAAGTATTGTCCCTCTCATTGTGAAGAGTGTTGTTGTCGTACTGCCAAGGACGTCCCAATAGTATGTGACAGACATCCATTTCCAAAACATCATAGGGAATTTGAGCTTGGTATCTGTTGCCTATGGTTAGTCGCACTGTGCATATTTCTTGGATGGACGTCTCCCCTTTCTTAGTAATCCAATTACCTTGTAAGGCTTAGGATGTGGTTCGGCCTTTAGATTGAGCGTAGATACGAGCTTCTTGGAAACAATATTCTCACTGCTTCCACTATCAATAATCACTTGACATACCCGATCATTGATCGTGCATCTAGTGCGAAAAAGAGTGTCATTGAGGGTGGCTATTGGACTTAGGGGTGAGCAATGCTCTTTGAATAACACAAAGAGAGCTGATCACCATCATATGGTTCGATGTAAGCAAGCTCATCAGTATTATTATTATCCACAAAGTCTTCCTCCTCAAGTGCACTATCTTCTTGGATGGCCAAGGTTCTGCGTTGGGGACATTCATTCAAGAGGTGTTCTTTGCTGACAACAACGAAAACATTTCCCCAAGGTTGGCCGATTGTAAGGATTTGTGTTTCTTCTTGAAGGATTATTCTCAACTCCTTCAACAATCGGTTGACTTGCAGTAGGTTCTTCTTTCTTGGCTTGTTGATTTGAAGTCGACTCTTGAGTAGGCTGTCTAGATTGTTCTGAAGAGGCCCTTCGAAAAGAGGGTTGCTGCCAATCCCAGGCTTGTCTTCTTTGGTAAGTCTTGGGCTGTTTTGCTTCAGTGCTTTCTTCAATAGTGGTTGCATCAGCCAAGTAAGCCACTGGGTGTAATTTAACTTCTTTAATTTCTTCACAAAGGCCAAGAATGAATCTTGAGATAAGAAGTTCTGTTTCAGGAAGATTATTTCTGGCTCCCAACGGTGGAACTCCCAAGTATAATCAAGAATTGACTGGTCCCCTTGTTTACAAAGTTGATATTGATTGTTGATAGTTGAGGGGAAGAAATCTCTTCTTCATTAACCGCAACAGCTTGGGGCAAGATTTAATTTGGGGTTTCTCATAATTATCTTCTATTTGTTTGCAGGTGATCCCACCACACAGAAGCTCCCTTTTGAAATTTAAAGGCTACTAGTTTCACCTTTTTATCTTATTGTGTGTTGGCATAATCGAAAATTTTTTTAATTGTTTTAAACCAATCCAAAAAAGCTTCGACATCCATTCTTCCATCAAAG
>QLSR01000054.1:1695613-1760636 GCA_031780015.1 Citrullus colocynthis
ACAAATAAGCAAGGTTGGCTCTCTTTCTACTCAATGCTCAAGGAATTCAAGTCCTACACAGTCAACAATGAAATTCTTACTTGGGTACAAAGAAACAAGAGCTTTTTCAGGAATGGCTATAGCTGAAGTGAGATCAAAATTTGGAAAAACCAGTTAAGATAGTTTTGGAAACTTGAAGGATAATCAGATACAATTCAATTCCTCTTCAATTCGGGTGAAAAAGGAGAGAAATGCCGAATATGGATTTTCATTCCCCCCTCGTGGTGACGAGACTAATGGAGTATTACTCTTGGAAAGATGTTAAAACCACCCTCGAAGAATTCTTCAAGCCTCTATTTTAATTTTTTTTAAAAAGGAAACAATTTCTTTCATTGATAAAATGAAGTGAGATAAAATCTCAATGTACAATAAGTGAAACAGAAATTAAATGTAACCTACGGATCAGGGAGTGCACCTGGGCATCTCAACTAGGTTGACACTCCCTTAGCACTCTCATCGTATCCACAACTAGAACCATAAAAAAGTGAAGAGGTACAAATGGAAAAGGTCACAACAAACCACTTGGGCGACAATGCCTAACAACAAAAAGTGCAAAAACTTGAAATTTAAAGAAGACTGAAACCCAAAATACATAATACTGCCCGCTGCAGATGAAAATGGGAGGGCTGGTGGATGTCTAATGATAACTTGACATGAGAGCTTGCCAATTTAGACTAATGTCTTGGATGGAGTAATCCATGAAGGCTTTAGAAAGAGAACACCAAGAGGAAGCGTTCAATTGAACCAATTCCAACAATTGGTTCACGGAATTTCCTTGTCATGGAAGACTCTTTGGTCTCTTTCAAACCATAGATCTGTTAGCAAAGGTTTCACTGTCTACTATCTTATAAACTGAGGTTAAATCGATGGGTCTAAAATCCTTCACTGCATCTTCTTTTTTTTTGTATCAAACAAATAAAGTTTTCTTTGATACAAGAATTAAGCTTTGCATTGCTGTAGAATTCCTCGAAAAATTTCATAAATTTGTCCTTCCACAAATCCCAAAATTTGATAAAGAATTCTATTGTGAAGCCATCCAGTCCTAGAGCTTTGTTAGGCCCCCTGTTTCGTTATTGCTAAAACAGGACCCAGCCGAGTGCAAGAAAGCAAACTTCTCCCCTCCTCTATTCCAAATGTGGAGAAACAAAGCATGATTGGTAGATTCGCAAAAATTCAGAGGTCTTCAAGCAAGATTTCGACAATCTTTGGGTTGTTTCAAGGCTATTTTTGTTCAACGATTGGAAAGAAATCGCGAAGACATTGGAAGATGTCTTCCAATCAAAGGTTACCATCAATCCACTTTTTGCCGAAAATGCTTTACTTCAGTCTAAGCACCAAAAGATGGAGGAATTAATTGTATTCCCGAGCAAGTGGTAGGAGATTGGGAAATTTCATTTGTTGTTTGAAAAATGGAATCGTTATCGACATGGTCGGCCATTAGTAATTGAAGGTTATGGAGGATGGCTCTCAATTAGAAATCTTCCTTTAGATTATTGGAGTAGAAAAACTTTTGAGGCTATTGGAGCTTACTTCGGAGGTCTTGAGGATATTGCTTTGGGAACTTCGAATTTTCTCAACTGCTCGGTAGCTAAGATTCAAGATAAGAAGAATCTTTGTGGATTTATGCCTTCTACAATTGAAATCACCAATTGCGGCAATACTTTTTTGAACTTTTGACATAGAAGCTCTTGAAGCCCTGGAAATTACGCACGGTGAATTATTATTAAAGAACTTTGTTAATCCTTTAGATTTAGTTCGATTGCGAAAGGTCTATTTAGATGAAGGTTTAAACTTTAGTTTTGACAACCCATAAGTGGATTTCCTCGATTCAATTTAGTCCTACCCGCATCAATCTCGAAACCCATTTTTTACTTTATCAAAGAAAAGCCCAGAAAAACCTCAATCATCAAAAGGAAAAATGCAAATTACTACAAAGGCTGAAGAAGCTATAGAAAACAGGGCAAAGGGCAGCGGGAACTTGGTTTTCTCCAAATCAGAATTTGCCTCATTGAGGAAAGAGAAGGTGGTAGCTCAACTAATGGGAGATCACCTTAACATCATTTAAATTAAAAATATTAATGATTTTTTCGAGCCATACTCTACTCAAAGGACTTTTGATATCCCCTTGAAGTCATTCAAAAAAGGTGCCCCTTCGGTTCAAATTTATTTTTAAAGGTTGCTTTTTTCCCTTGTATTAATTTCCCACCGTTGTCATTGAAGCCGTTGGCCTCCCCCGTCATCAATGCTCCATCTTCCAACACCTTTATTATGAAAGACTTTAATGAAAAGAAGACTAACTCTGTCTCTCCAATCAAGGGAGCCGTACAGCAGCAAACCGGTTGGGCTTCTCCTCTTTTTTCATCGAAAGGTATCCATCGAGCCACATTTATTTCAAATGGAGTCTCTGTATCTTCAATCAACACATCACCAGCTGTCCCTTCATCTTCCTTGGTCGGCAAGTCGATCAAAGCTTTAGTACAAGAAGGAATAGAAAGAAGCCCTAAGCCACCTGAGCCTGCTACCCACCCCCAATTGATTCCAAATAAGGCTGTTGAAACCTTATCCCAAGCGTTTTTCCAGAAAAAAGAATTCCGTCCTTAAAAGTAGTTTTTTGGATTTCCCCCCAGATTTGTTTTGGAAGAAAGCTACACTCAAGCATTAGTCCCCTCTCTGTCCATGGAGCCAGCTCAGCAGTCCTCCTCTCCTCACCATTTCAATTTTTCAGTCCTCGACATCCCCAAGCACAAAACCAATTTTTGAGAGGCATTCGGCAATCTTCCCCATTTAGCCATCAACAAAAGGCTTACGATTCAGATATTGATTCAATAGTAAGTGTTAGTAGTGAAGAATTAGAGAACTTAAAGGAAGAAGCTATCCAAGATTTCTCAGATCAAGTTGATAACTTCGTGGAGGAGCTTAATTCTTTGTTCCAGATTGATGAAAGACATCAACTAGGAGGAAGAAGTTTGGAATTCTCGTTTAAACCCATTGCCTCAATCAGAGATTTCAAAGTGTTTAAAGTCCGTAATAGAAGAATGTGGACTCGTTTTGGGTTAATCAATCCTTCTCTATCTAAATCATTTTGGTCATAGCTCTTCGCTCTCGTTGGATCCAAATTCAGCATCGTGGTTTGGTTAGCTTTTGATCTCATTAGTAAGTGGCAGAGTATTGATTCTAGCTTCTTCCCCAACGATGGTTTTCCACCAGTTGATTCCTTAGCAGGATCATCTTGTTCCGGCAGTTTTAGAGTTGGTGATTCTAAGAATTTTAGGAATTTCTTGGGCTGTTTTGTTATGAAATTGTTCCATTTCGGATGTATTTGCTACTTTCGGATCTGTATTTTTGTTAAGTTTTCTATGTTAAACTTGCTATTTAATCTCCTTTATTGTACTCAGAGATTTTATCTCATTTCATTATATTAACGTAAGAGATTGTTTCCTTTTAAAAAAAAAAAATACAATTGAAGAAAATTTGGATGGTATCTGATCTGAGAGGGAGGCAAAGGAGTAGCACTCAACCTTGTATCTTGAACACTTTACTTTTTCTCAGGCCTGTGAAACAATATATCAAAAGCTTCCCCAATAGGTTCTACTGAAAAGGGTTCCTCAGGAACGGGGTCCAATGATGAAAATCAGATTCTTCAGTACTCATGCTAACAACCGAATCCTCATCAGAATCAGAGGGGCCAGAGAGATCCTTGGAAGAAGAGTGACGAGCAATACCTCTAGTAAACTAAGTCTTCAAACTTGGGATGGAAAGAGTCGATTGACTGAAAACTTTTGAAGAAGCTGTAGACATTTTTCCTCGGACAACATGGGGACTTGAGCTCATACACACTTCTCCTCTAATGAGTCAGAATTAACTACTAAAAACTTGGAAGAAGAATGATTTGAACAACTCTCCAGGTATAATGCAAAGTAAAAGCCGAACAAACCTCCTAGAAGCAGGAAATTCTTCTTCCAAGAATCTGTCTTTACAATCCTTCCTGAATTTTTCTACAAAATTCTTTTGGTGAGATTCAAGATATTTTTAGGCTTTGGTTGGCAGCTTGGAGGTGTAATGTCTATTATGGTTGACCTATGAGAAAAGTTTAGATTAATTGAAGATTTTCTATATGGCCATCCCACTTTTTGTCTACATGTTGTAAATTATTATATTATCACTACCGCTAATAGTTTAACTTGATAATTGGCCAACATGAGCATTACTCAACTAGCATAATTTAAATCCTATTTTACAAACATCATTTGACATTCTTGGAAATGAGGGATCAACCTAGGGAAGGGGAAGAAAGTGCCTCCGAAGGGTTAGGGACTGGAAGATGAATATCCCTTATTTGTCAGCATGACTATCTGGTGATAATTATTCCTTATTTGTCGGCATGATTGTCTGGGGATAATTATTTCCTTGTCTTTTTCATGTCTCTCTCTTTTAATGTACATGCAACTAGGGTAACTGCTGCTAGCTTTATTACTTTCGTTGGTATTTGTTTCTGTATGCTTTCTTGTATGGTATGCTGTAGCTAATTATTCTCCAAGTTGTACATTTTATGAACTTATAGAAAATGAGAAAACGATTTAGTATGTTTATTATCAGGTTTTTTTCCTATGATGCCCCTTTAATTTGAATGCTATCAATTTTTTTTCTTTCTTACAAATCTTGATTTATGGGCGTACAAAGATTTGGATGTTGAAATTGATTCAACCCCATTTTCCATACTAGCAACAGTGATATGTCAATTTTACAGTTCCCTTTTCCCCCCTCTTTTGAGATCTGATCTTCCTTCCTGTACAGGTATGAGGCTTGTATGGATGTGGTAGATAGCGATCACAAGCCTGTTCGTTGTATATTTGATGTCAATATTGCTCGAGTTGATGAGTCTATAAGAAGACAAGAGCTTGGAGAAATTCTTCATTCAAACGAAAAAATTAAGCATATGCTTGAGGTGCTATGCAAGATTCCTGAAGTTATTGTCAGTACGAACAACATACTTCTTCAAAGCGAGGATATATCTCTTCTACGTATTACAAATAAGTGTGAGAAAAGCGATTGTATATTTAAAATAATTTGTGAAGGTCAGTCTACAATTCGAGTGAATGGGAAAGCTTCAGGTCATTATAGTCTTAGAGGTTCTTTTGGGTTTCCACGATGGCTTGAGGTAACTTTATTTATTTTCGTCATGATCTACGAGTTCTATCTGACGTTTGTATTCTCTAAGTTGAACATTGTCATCATTTATCGAACAATGGTACCACTTTAACAAAAGCTGGGTTATTTCTTGTTTTTGTATCAGGTCTCTCCTGCAACTGGAATTATCAAACCTAACCAAATTGTTGAGGTCTCAGTTCGTCTAGAGGAATCCCACATGTCAGAAGGATTTGTTGATGGTCTCCCACAAAACTCATGGTGTGAAGTCACCAGAGATAAAGAGGTTGTTTTGCTTGTTAAGGTGTATGGAACCTTTTCTAGCAAGTCAAAGAATCATCGTATTCGTGTGCGCCATTGTGTTTCTCCCAAGAGTGAAGGAACTGATACGAAAACAACTAACTCTACCCAAATTCATGGAAGCGTCCTTCATCGATCTGATATTCAGCGTCTCAGCATGTCCAGTGATGTTGTTGACCATCTACGAAATATGCATACTCCCTAACTGCAGCCAAGTTTGTGTTGGAAATCATGCTTTTGGTCTCTGACAGCTTTGATGTACATACCTGAGGGAGATGTCTCTTACCATTTTGTATCAAAACTCGTACTGCTTTGATTTGTGTCTATAGTGTTCATTCAATAACGATGTCCATTTTTTTAAAATTTTCAACATAATTTCAAGACAGGCCCATCTTCAGGTAGATTATTTGAATACAGAAAAGGCAGCAGAGTAGGTGAGGCAGTTTTATTTGTTCCTTAAATGTTATTATCCCAATTACAGTGAAACAATTATGTTTGTGGACTTGGTTTTGATGAGGCTAAGTTTAGGTTCCTTGAACAAACTTTGTAAGTGCTGAAAATATGTGCTTGTAGGCTCATAGTTTTGGTGGACTTTTATCTAATTTTTTCTTTTTAATTTTAATTTACAATGTGGGGTAAGGGGACCAAGCTTCAAACTCTCGAGATCAATAATTTTTGTTAGTTGAACCATGCTCTGACAAGTATTAACAAGCATTAATGTTATATATTATTTATATTAATTGATTTTTTATTTGTGAGTTTATTGCCATAAAGTTTTCCAATTTGTGCCATAAAAGTCTTCCAATTTGTTGTTTTGCTTTATTTCAATTTACACATTCTAGGTGTAACAAGAGAGTTAAGAGAGTAGATATCTATGTTTTTTAAAGCTCAAGGAGCAATAAAGCGCAATAGTCTTTTGGGGCTTATGCGGAAGGTGCAAAAAGAAGCGTGGACTTTTTTCTTGTGAAATGCATACATAAAGAAGAGATAGCATAGTTGAAGTGGAAATATAAAAAAGATCCCAAATGCAAGAAGTTTTGTATTTAGGCTTAGTAAATATGAATTTTTTTAGTTAATAACGAGGGAAAAACCTTAATCATTATTGTAAAAAAAAAAAAAAAAAAAAAACTCAAGGTCCAGGGCTTAATGCCTTCGGCTTTCACAAAAGATGCACACTTGAGGTGCACCTTATTTTGTGAGTCTTGCCTTTTTAAGGTGAGATGTCTGACCTTCACTTTGAGCCTAGGCACATGTTTGAGAGGGTTTTTTAAAACATTAAGTTGGTTAAGTAAACAAAATAACTAGTGGGACAGGTCAAGTGAACAAAACAAAGAAAAACATACCAATAGAATTTTATTTAAATTTTGTTAAACTGAGGTGCCAAAACTTGTATCTTGAGCTTAGGGGCATGCCTGAGAGGGCTTTTTAAAACATTGGGAAGGTCAAGTGAACAAAATAACTAGAGGGTAGGTCGGGTGAACAAAACAAGGAAAAACAAACCAATAGAATTTTATTTAAATTTTGTTTTCTTTCTAGCCTCATTTAGTTTTCTTGTCCACTTGTTCTTATTTAATCCTTTTTGTGTCAATCTAGCTTATTTCTTTAAGGCATATTACGTCATTATTTGGTAAGAAAATAATATTTATGAAGATAAATTATAGTGTGAATAAAGTGTGGTATTATAGAAGTATTAGAAAATATTTCTATCAATCAATGTACAAGCAACAATGCTAAGATTATGACTTACCACAATCAAAAGTTTTAGGACAATGTTCTATTCATATTTCATAATACAAATAAAATTTAAAAATAGTTAACTGCTTCCAATATGTAAAATATTTTGCAAATAGTGTTAAAAGAACTATGATTTTTCTTCATCCCATTTGTTTAAGTTGGGGTCATATTTGCATCTTTAGTTGTCTACTTTACGTCCGGAACAATTTTTTTTTTTTTTTTAATAAATTTTTCACCTTTCTTATAAGCAAATTTCGATTCTAAACAATATTTAAAAATAATTCTTAGGAACAACTTTTTATTTTCCAAATTTTAACATTGATTTTAAAAATGCTTTTAAAAGGTAAGTTCCAAAATGAGGAACGCATAATAATGGAAGTTGTCTTTACACAATTTAAAAAATAGTAAACAAAAACAAAAGAGAGAGAAATTTTCAATTTACACCACTAACCTTTTAGAGTTCTATCAATTTAAATTTTAAACTAATAATTGTATCAATTTAAACATTAAATGTGAGTAATAGTGTCAATTAATATCATGCAAAAACATATAATCACTTCAATTAAACTTTTAAATTGTTATAAGAAATCAACTTTATTAAGATTACATTTGAAAATTTATCCTCGAGTTCATTTCTTGCACATGTGTAGATTTCTTCAAATATCAAATTTAATTAAAAAAAAATGGATTAATTGAGTTGATGCATGAACAATTTAAAAAAAGAATCTTAATTGAGAGTCAAAATAAATTCACTTATAAAGGTTTAAAAGTTTAATTAATAGAATTATGACTCACCTGATGTTTATCAAAACAAATCATAATGGCGAGTGTAAATTGATACACTTATAAATAATTAGCGTTTAAATTGATACACTTATAAAAGTTTAAAGTTTAAATTAATACAACTCCCAAAATTTAGGAATGTAAATTAATATTCGAAGTAATAAACCAAGACATCACGAGGAAGAAAATTGAATCAAATACATTAAGGAAACTGTCTGTATTATGATTATATATGACAAATGCTAAATATGATGGTGGTGGTTAACAGTTTAGCAGTTTTTCCCATGAACCAAACAGAGAACAGAATTGATGGTTACACCCAAGGGAATTACTTTTTAGACCTTGAAACTCTGCAAAGATTCTCACCTGGCCTTGTTGTCTACCACCAATATTCTCCCCCAAGACAACCAAACCATCCTATTTTTAACCTTAAACCTTCCTTTCTTATAATGTATATAAAGAGAAGTATTATTCTCTCAATAACCAATACAAGTTCTATTACCATTCACATCATCCAAATCTCTTGCTCTCTCTGTGTGAAGAAGAAAAGGGTTTTATTCAGATAGTGGGAATATGAAGGTTTACAGGAAGACCAGGATTGAAGCAGCACCAGCCCCCTTGATTGCTCATCAAAAGCCTTCAGTTTCTCCAAAGTTAGAGACTATTTTAGAGGAACGTTTAGAGAATTCTCAGGTCCTGGCTAAGATCATTTTTCTTCTTCCTATTTTACTTTCTTTCTTCGTTTACTTTTCCCTGTATAAGCAGTTGTATAACATTCAATAATAACTGCTAAATTAGAACCCCTCTCTCAATCTCTCTCTTCACCACCCCACTTCCCTAAGAAAAAGCCAAAGAAACACATTTAGTTCCTAAATTTTATTGAGTACCAGTGGGTAACAATTTAGTCCCAGTCGTAAAAAACTTTACTATGATTTAATGAATTTTCTTAGCAAGAATCAAATTTATTTATAAAGTATAAATACTAAGTCTGTGTAATAGAAATTGACTCTTAACTTTGATGAAGATTTTTAAGAAATGGACTAAATCATTACAAACTGTAAAGTACAAAGACTAAATCATTACTAATTAAAGTTTAAGGACTAAATTGTTATGAATTTGTAAGTATAAAGACTAAATTATTATCAACTAAAGTTTAGGGTTGCTACTTTCCTAAAAGTTCAAGGAGCAAAAGCCCTTTTTAACCCAAAAAAAAGGCAAATTGCAAAAACCACCCTAACCACCCTTGAAGTATGGTAGTAGTTGCAATCACACCCTCTAACTTTCAATTGTAAAAGTTGAACCCTCAAACTTCTACAATAGTTAAAGTTAGACCCTTAAACTTACAATAGCGGTAGAAATTGAACCTTCAAATGATAAAAACTGAACCCTCAAACTATACAATTGTTACAATTTCCACAACTAGATAAGTTTGAGAGTCCAATTTTAATAATTGTATAAGTTTGAGAGCTCAATTTTTACCATTAAAAATTTGAAGATATAACTGCAACTACTACCATAGAGTGATTTTTGCCATTTGCTCCAAAAACAAAACAAAAGTCAAACAGAATTTTTTTAACAGAAAATAGAATGTGATGGCTCTGTTCATGTATCAACAACTCATTTCAAATCTGAAATGCATTCTTCTTCTAATCACCTCAGCTGTAGATGAAAATTTATGAAAGCAGCCACATAACCTGCCAAATTGTTTTCTGTTTTCCCTCTATAAATACTAAATAGTACATGCATTAATTAGTAAAATTTCTTATTAAAAAGATGGAAATTGCAGAGGATTATAGTACAGAAACGTCCTAGAACAGATATCTATAAGATTACACAGTTACAAAAGAAACACAAATGGAATAAAAATCCCTGGTGTACAGAAGTGATTTTCCTCCAAGGTTAAAAGAATTACCTCTTTTTTTCTATTCATTTGAGGAAGCAACGTCTTTCAACTCCCTAATTTGAACGCATCAACAAAGAGACCTAAGCACACGCCAGCTTTCCAATAGTTTACCATCACAATAAATGATTTCAACCTCCTAGTTAATAGAGGAGGCGGCTTCCTGTACATGAGAATACCGATCCATTCGATGGCAGCAACCACCACACCAGCAACCAAAACATCCCAGTCACCCGTCTGCCCAAGAATTGTTGCAAGTGCATTTGCTGTATAGAAGCCCAAAAGAAGCAAAAATATCTTTGTGGGGAAGTTCTTTCTTGCTGAGTTCAGCTTTTCCAGCAATTGTCTGGCACCTGAGCTAACTAGCCTACCTAATCGCGTACGACCCAGATTGGACTCATCACCATCATCGACGTTGTCTCCCCCACCATTACTAAATACCCCACCTGTATCTAATGCAAAGGCTAATTTCTTGAGATGTCTACTCGTCTGGAAACTGTAAGAAGTAACATCACAAAGGGAATGTTCATAACACCATTAATACATAATTTTCTTCATACATAACCGAGTTTTCATTGAAAAAAAATGGAAGTACAAGAACATACAAAACAACAATTCTACAGGAGTCAAAGTCCCAACAATAACTACAAGAACGGAGTCGAATCCAAATGAATGAGACCAACTTGGTAATTACAAACAAAGTGCGGGTATGCCCATAAAGATGCTTTAAACCTAGCATCTCTAGTGCTCAATATAACGTATTCCCACTATTCCTCTCTAGTGCTCAATATAACATATGCATTCATCTAATTACCCAAGGAATCAATGGTAAAAGGGAAATATGCGCAAAAAGAATAGCCCAGCCTCTTAACAACACATAATTTTCTTGCTACATTTTTCACCGCATATTTGAATCCCAAAACAAGATGTTAAAAACAATGTCTAGAAACAATTTTTTTAAAATAAAAAATTTAACATTGATTTTGAAAATGTTTTTAAAAGGTAAGTCACAAAATAAAGAAACTTACAGGTTTAATTTAAAAAATATAAAATAAAAGCAAAATAATTATCAAAGTGGACATTAAGTATCCATTCTTAGTTTCTCATTTTCTTATAAGTAAAGAGTGCATACAAACAAAGAGTGCATGCGCCCATAAAGATACTTTAAACCTTGCAACCCTTCAAGCCTCTTCCCAAAATCTCTCAATCTCTCTAAAAAAACCTACTATTCCTCTCTAGTGCTCGATATAATATAAGCATTCATCTAATTACCCAAGGATTCAACAGATAAAATGGAAATATACGCAAGAATAATAGCCAGACCTCCTAACAACACGTATACAAGTTTATAAATTCTACGTCTACCTTTTTCGAGGAAAAGGTGCAGATTTCGGGAAAAGGCTTGAATTGTGTCCATTAAAGAAAGCTTCATAGCCCCAGTAATGTATTAGGCAAGGCATATTAGTAAGACATGACCCTTTGGAGCTATAATTCGCTATTGTCAATAATCTGGACTGTAAAAACACTGCTTCCATCTGGCAGATGCTCATTTGCATACCGACATTGTCATTTATTACACAATCTTCCAATCAGAAGAGACAGCATCTGTCCTGCAAATTAAAATCATAAGAAATTGTTCAATCTACGAATCTTTCCACAAATCTAAACATTTAATGTTTAGAATTGAAATCAATAAGTGGGATTTATTAACATTTTAATACCATCATGCATCCAACTGGTATGAATTTGAGTAACCAAAATGCAAAATGTAAAGGAGAAATATCAAACAATTGCAGTCTAGTTGGCCTATGCCATAGGAAGATTCAAGCAAGTAATTTAATAGTAAATTAAAACATACTAATGCAATTCGTTCTTGCCGGAGGGATATGGTGCAGTGGTTGACGGTGCCGGAAACTTTAGAATCCGCCGGTATTGATGGAGCCGAGATGAAACCCTAGAGGTGAAAGGCTTCAAACGAAGGACGATGTGGGTAACCCTCATCCTCAGAAATCGTTACCCATTCGAGAAAATTATTCAAAATCAGTTTCGTTGCATAGAAGTGCAATGAAAGTAAAAAGGGGAAATCCATTTTATTCATAAAATTGATGAGTGCAAGATAATATCAATATTTTCACTTTTTTTTTTTCACGGTATTTTGTACAGATGGCATCCTATAGAAGGCTCAATCGATTTTTGCCTCACTTTTTAAAAACGAATGAAAAGTAACATTCTGCTTACATCAACCACGTGTGAAAGTTCAAGTTTGTCCTTGAGAACCATTTGTGCGCCTGTCAGGGTCCAGATTACTCCATCCTCGATGCCCAATGACTAAATTACTCGATACACACAACTCGCTACTCGAAGGTCAGAAACTCGTTGGTCATACTCGTTTGCTTGATACGCTCCTTACAAGGGGATAGTTACCAGGCAATATACTCGATCATACAAACATACTTGCACCACTTTTCTCCTATTCTGTACATACACAATTTGGGGAATTTGTTGACAATTCCTATAATCCTTTGAAATTATAGCCTCAAAAGTGCAGTAATTTATTTTTTTTATCAACAAAGAACAAACACAAACGAACCAATACTTTCACTCCCTCACTTTCCCTACAAGAAACCTACTTTTTTGAACTGCACGTGTTGGAAGAAGTCAAGTTATAAAGGCAACTGGATAATTGTAAACAATCAATATCACACCTCAAGTGAGTCAATGTGCTATGCTATTTTTTTTAAAATTTCTTGACATTGTGTTGTGTGAGACCTAGGAATGTAACAAAGAGAGCGAGTGAACTGACTTGTGAGTGAGTGAGTGTGTCATTGTGATCACTAGCGAGGCAAGCAAGTAGCTTTTAGTGGAGCGAGAATGAGGGGAGAGAGAATGTATGAAACAATGAGCGTCGAGGAGAGAGGATCTAGCATCGTGTGGCGAGGAACGAGGAGCGAGTGTCGAGAGGCAAGGATAGAGTAACAAGTATTTTACATGGTTGAATTTTCCTAACTGATCATTTTCTGCATTGTTTTTCTTGAAGGATGGATAAGAAGTATCTGTTCATTCATTTTGGTGGTACATGGGACGACACAGAAGAACTATATACTAGAGGTCGTTTGAAGGTATTCTAGTTTCAAGCACATTGACATTTGTAGATTTGGTAAATCTCGTATATGAACTCACCCAAGTTAGTTCGACAGAGTTCAACGTTGTAATGAGGGTGAAATATAAGTTGAATATTGATTCTCCTCTAGTATTCTTAATGAACGATGTTGATGTCCAATTTCTCCTCTTGAAGTACAATCGTAGTAGACCTCATATATTTGTAAGTCTTGAGGAAAGGCATCAAGAGGTTGGGAATGGTACCAGATTTTCTGCTTGTGTCAATGAGATAAAAGACGAACCCATGTATGGTGCGGATGTCAATGAGTATCATATTGTCCCATCGGCTGTCTCAGTAGAAAACGACAACATCAATGACAATATAACGAACGTATTGCAATAGACTGTAGGAGCAGAAGAGGATGGGAACAGAACCAGGGTTGAGACTTGTTTAAACGAGCATGTGACGACACAAGAGGCTGAGACATATGTTAATGTGCCACAGGTAACTCTGATTGTTTTAGGTAGTGGTCCTGGTATAAATGAAGAATAACCAACTCCGATTCTGTCAAATGATTTTGGGCATTCTGTTGGGAATGTGCCTCGGGTAAATGAATCCAACGTAGAAGCAAGTAGTAACACCATAACAGGGGACTGAATCATACAACCACATTCTTCATCAGGAGTAGGGGATGATATTGAAGTAGGCCAAATTTTCTTCTACAAGAATGATGTGAAGATGAGGTTAGCAATGTTGGTCATTAAGAATAATTTTGAGTGCGAGTTAAGAAATCAAAACAAAAAGTTGTACATTGTTTGATGTACACACCCAAATTGTAAGTGGTCTATTCGAGCAATTAAAATGGATGGTTATGATATTTTTAAGATCATAAAGTGCAAGCCAAATCACACATGCTCGATTAAAGCCCTGAATCATGACCACAGGCAGGCGAGCGCATTTGTCATTGGTAAGTTTGTATCTCTGACGCGAGCCATATGCTTTATGCTTGATCTTGTGAATCTACTTGCAGCTAATGGTTTGTTTCCTTACGGGCAATGAGACTAAGTCTTGTTTATTCTTTTTTTCCTTCTTCCTGCATATGGTGAATCCTTGTTTGTAATTTATGGATTTTATTCTCAATAAAGCTGTTATCGAGGTTGATTCAGTAAAGTTGTTATTATATATGTGAATTGCATTTAAATCCAATAAACTAAGAACTCATGGCTATATGGTGAATGTTTAGACTTTATATGATAAAAGTGGATAAAGTTTAAGTAATAGCCAAAATGGTTTATAGTATATGGATAAAGGCTGAGTACCTTATCCCAGGGACACTATGGATACGACCCACTTAGTATTTGATACAAACGATGTGATCCTAAATTGTTCATGTAGAGACATGTGAGTAGGAGGTATCCTATGCAATGAGTTTGAATAAGACTAAACTAAGAAATAAACACGTTTACTTTATAACATCGTTTACTGTTAAAATTAATTATTTCAACCTGATGACCTAAGTAACTCGATCTTAATTCTAAGCTAACTATGAACTCCTGTTTGTTTAAGATTATCCTTTAATCTGCATGGGTGAGAGTGGCCAGTTTGTCGACTCAATATGCTCCCCAGTTTAGGGATAAGATCAAGCAGATAGCTGGGGACATAGCCCTACAAAATGGAATTCACTCCTACCTTATTAAAGGATAGTAGATAAATTGTTCCCTAAAGTACTGAATCCAGGTCTTGAACAAGGAGCCTCACCCTCTCATTAGCTCGAGAGGGACTCGGTTTGTTGGTTGGACCACAAACCAATTGTTCATTAGAGGATCAGTGGGACTCAAGGAACAAGAAGTAATTACAGGGGTAAAACGGTATTTTGACACAACTGTAATTACGAACAACTTGTGAAGGATCGACTTACTAATTATGGTTATATCAAATGGATAGAAATATATCTACAATGAGGAGAGTGCAGCTATTGGGCTTTAGTGGAGTGATTCGGTAGTTAACGAATGTTAATGAACTAGGTTAAAGAGTTTAGCCGGTTAATTTCGGATCGTTAGAGCTCATGATTTGTAGGTCCATTAGGTCCCCTTGTCGTGGACTAAACCTTAGAACAGTATATTGAGATAATTTGAAGTGTTCAAAAATTTAGGAAAAGGATCATTTTACGATTTGATTCGTTTAACTGTGAATTAGACAAATTGGAATTTTAATAATATTTATATGTGATTTAAATATTATACTGGTGAATAGAGATTCATCAAGTTTGAAATTGTCGGAAAAGTGGAAAAGTATTAATTTAATATTAATTTAATATAATTAATTAATTGATTAATTAATTATTATTTAAATTAATTATATTAAATTGAAATTTGATGTATGAAATCAAAATTGATTTCTCAATTTTTCAATTGAGAATATTACTTTTCATTTTTTGATTGCATGGTGAAGTAGGAGGTGGAGACCTCTCCTTCACATGCAAATTCAATTTCCTAAAAACACCTTATTCACCAAGTATGATGTGATTTAGCAAGTGCATTTGAGATGCATGATATTCTCTTTAAATAAGGAAGAGAAAAAGCTGAAAAGGATTGGCATTTGTGTGAAGAAAAACCTTATGGGAAGGTTTTTTCTCTCTACCAAAAAACTGTATTTTTCACAATTTTGCTCTAATTTTCTACTCAAATTCATATCCCACCATCCGTTCTAAGGCTTAAGAATAACAAGCTAACTCTAGTGGTGGTCCATGAACAATTCATGATCAGTTTTTGGAGATTCTTGGGAACGAATTTTGAGCTACAACAAGTAAATGTTACTACCTTTGTATCTCAATTTATCGAAGCATGTTTTTCCTTTAAATTGATGTAATTAGAGTGTTTTGCATCCTAATTTCTTTCATTGCATGTTTTCTAACTCCATCAAATCCAACACCCCCACGATGCAATGTTTAATTAATAAAAAAAAGCATTATTTTCAAAGTTAATGGACAGAAATTAAAGAATACTAGGGTGAAGTGATGACCAATACCAAGCCTTTAATATCCCTTGCTAAGCTAAAGTAAAAGAAGCGCGACTTGTACAAGTACACTAGTTTTAGTTTTCATTTATTTTGCTTTATTATTCTTAAAATTTATATTAAAGAAAAAAGCAGAACATACTTATAAGAACTAGCTGTCAAATAAGCTTTCAAGGAAACATTTTGTCTTGGCTGGTTTTGTCAAAGGAAGAGGTATTTAAGTTGACCATAGGGAACACCTTGACAAGGAAACCTACCTGGGAGTTAAGTCTATGAAAGATGATAGTCAAAGCCAGTGGAGTAATATTGAATGTTTGAACTTTTTAATCAGGAATAGGAAAGAATCAAGAAGAGTTAAAAATTCAGGGAAGCAAATTTTGTGTTCAATGCGCCCGCATCTGGTGGAACAATGCGGCCACATCAAACAAAAATCTCATATTTGAAGAAATTGAATCCTCAGCGAAAGTGAATGATCACCATGTGCCAATAATTTTCTTTTTAAAATTCAAATTACAGAGAAAGGAAACATAAGGATAAACAATTAAAACTAGAAGCATCCATTCATAAGAAGTTAAGTAGGAAGATACATTACCTTTGAAGACCGTCATTAGGGTAAGCTTCTCCTTCTTCTAACTAAATCACAAATAGAAAACTCTTCCTTCAACAAGATATGCAGAGAACTTCTTAGGACACCACCAAGCTGTTGGGTTTTATGTCCTAAAACTCATGATTTATAAACAATAAACATATTCTATTTTTCAATAAAGTTGATATTGAAGTTTATTCAGTAAACATGTTATTGAATATGTGAGTTGCGTGTAATATAAATCTAAATCTAATAAACTATGAACCCCTAGCTATAGCATGAATACTTAGACTATATGTGTAGACATAAAATTGAATCAAGTTTGAGTAAAAGCCAAAATGGTCTATAGTATAGGGATAAGGCTAGGTACCTTATCCTAGGGACACTATTTTATTTTTAGTAAAAGATCAGTTGAAAAAAATGGAAAATTTTAAGCCAATTTTACTTCAAGAACCAAGAATTCCAAACTCTCCAAAAAGTTTCATATTTGCTTCAAATTCATCACAATTTGGATCCCACAATCTGTTCTAAGGTTAGAGAATAGCTGGGAAGACTCTAGTGGTGATCCACAAAGTGTTCGTGATAAAAAATAATTGAAAGATTTCTTCAATTTTGAGCTACAACAATGAAAGTTTCTTAAACTCTTTTTTTAGTTCTTGAGCAAGCATGTTTAATCCTTAGAATTGATGTAATTAGAGTGTTTTAGATCCAAATTACTATCGCTTACATGATCCTTACTCTTTCAATTGGTATCTGAGCATGTTTTGAGCACCCAATTTGCATTAATTTAAGCTTGGTGGGTGTTAATTCATGAGATAAATGGTTTGGTTGCTAAAGTTGGATTTATTATGGTTTTGGCATCTATTTTGAGCTTTGATTGGTTGTAACTATTGTAATTGCACGCTTGTTTATGGGCTTTAATGTGTGAAGAAGAGTTTGTAAATTTGTTGGACTAATTAGAGTTGAAATTAGGTTGTAATTTGAATAAATTGGAGAAGAGAACCAGCTAGAATGAAAACAGGGAGCATCATTTTGAGGCGGAGCATCGCGACGCTGTTCATTTTTTTTTTCTAGAAATAAGCTCGCAAGGAAGAACAGTCCAATTGGATCAGTTTGATCTAGTTCAAGCTTTTTCCAGCTGGTTTAGCCTTAGTTTTTGCTTTGGAGATTCAGTGCAAGCCTTTTTTGTTATGTTTTATGCCCTAAAACTCGTAGATTGTAAATGTAATTATTTGACCGTAATTAAATCATTAATAAAAAGTTATTATTGTGTTACTTCAATAAACATTATTGATTGTTTTTGTTTGTTTTGTCTTAATAACCCTAAATCTGATAAACTAACATTCTAGGTTGTTTTATGAGTCTTGAACTGTATGTGGGGACATATGGAGATCAATGTTCAAGATACAATCTAAAGGGTTTATAGTATAGGAATAAGGTTGGGTACCTTATCCTGATGACACTATGGATACGACCCACTTTGTATTTGATACAAACGCAATGATCTAACGCGTTCGTGTAGGTGACATGTGAGTGAGGGTATCCTATGTAATGAGCTTGCATAAGACCGGACCACGAAATAGTAATCACTAGATGTAACTTTGTTGACTAGTTAGGTTTCTATTTCAATATGATGACCTAAGCAACTTAGTCTTAATCCTAAGTATATTATGAACTTCTGTCTATGGGGGATTGTCCTTTGATTTTATGGGTGAGAGTGACCGTTTGCCGACTCAATATGCCTATCATCTTGGAGACAAGACCGAGGCGGGAGCTGGGGACATAATTATACAAGATGGAATTTACTCATTCCCATTTTTGGGGTAAGTAGATAAGTGTTTCCTTAAGGGGCGTCTCTTGGACTTGAACAAAGGGTCCTACCATCTCACTGGCCAGAAAGGGGTTCCTATTTAATGGTTGGACCATAAACAGTTTGTTCATTAGATGAGCACTAGTACTTAAGGATTTAGAAGTAATCTAGGGGCAAAACAGTAAAACTGGTGTTACGAACACTTGTGAATGACTAATTTGCTATTATTGGTCTATATCCATGGACACAGAAATATATCTGCAGTGAGAAGAGTGCAGCTGTGGGTCTTTAGTGGAGTGTACCCACAGTTAACAAATATTGATTAATGTGGTTAATGAGTTTAGCCGATTAATCTCATATCGTTAGAGCTTCTGACCTGTAGGTCCATAAGATCCCCTTGCTAGCTCACTATGGACTAACAAGAATCAACTATGTTGAAAGAAAAATTTGCAATGTTCAAATTTATGAGAGAAAATATTAATTGTATTGGATACAATTAATTGCATGATTTATTATAAATTTTATTTGAATGTGATTCAAATTATAACTTTATAATATAGAATTAATTTATTTGAATATGATTCAAATAATTAATTATTTAATTTGGATGAGATCCAAATTAAAGATTCTACAGAAAATAAATAGAGGAAGAATTAATTAATTGATTTGAATTGGATTCAAATAATTAATTATTTAATTTGGATGAGATTCAAATAAAAAATTCTGCAGAAAATAAATATTTAAATAAGATTTAAATATTTTAAACCATTTAATATGAGATATTATTTGAGTAGATATTTATTAATATTGGATATTATTAAATATTTGATTTAAAATCTCTGCAGAGGGTTTATCCTAATAGGGTCATTGGGAGCCTTCATAAAACACACTCTCTAAGAGATTAATCTCTACAATTACTCTAAAAATCTTCCTCTACTAATTCTCTCAATTTTCTTACAAAAATTCTAAGAAAATTATTCTTCCCATTCTTTCAAAGAAACGGTTCCCACAAATCGGATCCTTGCCAGAGTCATAGCGAGGAAGATCTCTTGGAAAACGAAGACTACAAGGAAAAGACTATTGGTTCGAGAATTATAGATTGGCAAAGGTATGATGCTTAACCTTTTCTTTATTTTTTGTAATTTTAATTCTTTCAATAAATCAAAAAACGCAATCACACGCTTCCGTCGGGATTCAATTCCCTTCATTTTTGACTTAGTTCGGGTTGGTTCAAAAGGTTCAAGAGCAATTCGAGCTTGTTTTTCAATTATTATTGTAATAATTTAGTTGTTTTATTGCTTTAGATGCCAAACCTGGTTCATTTTAATGTGTTTAATTATTTATGCATTATGAATGTATATTTTAATTAAATTGAATTTGTTTGTACATAAAGTATGTCATATAGATTTAAAATCCTACCATAGGATTAGCATGTTTCATGCATTAAAAGAATATTATAAAGTATTATAATATATAGTATGCATGTTTAGGGTATCATAAAATTAATAAAAGCAATTATTTTATTTTACGAAATATATATATGTATGTTATAGATTATTATTCTTTTATAAGTGTTATAAAATGAATTAGACATTGAAAATCTATAACAAAGATAAATTGCATGCTCACTTAGGGTTAACAAATCTAAAATAGGTTGCTAACTTATAAAACCAAGGTTACAAGAAAACTCACTTGGCAAGGTCCTGTCTAAGGCTAGAAGTATTTAAGTTGACGGTTTATGAAACACCTGCTACTTGGGGATTGAGCCGTTTCTTGAGTTAAGGTTAACCCGGTTTTATAAGCTTGCATGAGCAATGTAAGGTTTTAAAGAGTTTATCACTTAGACATCATAAGTTAAATCTAGTATAAATGTCATACTAGGTTAAAATGTCTAGACTTAGGTTATATTTTATTAACCAGAATATAGCTAAGTAAAAGTATACCCAAACTGTCAAGAACACTTCAGTGGGAGAAATATAATATATACGATACATTTAGCTCTCACGTCCCTAAGAATTCACACCGTGAGATTCATCCTTGGTTTTGTGTCACCCTGGGAGCGGCCTAGGGAAAGTTGTTCATAGTAAGTGGGAGTAGGAAGTGAGTCAAAACATCCTATGATCTCCTCCATTAGGTTGCATCATAAGATTCCCATGTTTTGCCTGCATGTCATCTTGCAGCGATTATCCATTCGGAGGGTCGTAACATGAGGATCCGGACAATGCAAACTTCAAAAACAGAAAGGGTCTTTTTAGGTTCGTTCTCAATATTGTCTTTCCATGCGGTAGCATGTTGAGACTGATCTTTAGGATTTAAAAATGGAAGGTTACACTTACGAGAAATACTAAATGGTAGTAAATTCTTGACCAAAGTAATGATAACTAAATGCTATAGGAATAAGAGTTATTCTGGTACTAGTATTCAATCAAGAACTTATTGATTCAATGAAGGAACAATTAACTGCCCCTCGGTAGTAGTTATTCTGACTCACTAAAGTATCGTTGCAAATTAATAATGAGTTTTTTCTTTTGGGTACATTATTACTTTTGCTAAACCTGATTGGATTAAAAGGTTAGTAACATTTCACTAATAGAACTTGTTTATATTTTCAGCATGTTTAGCTCCTTCATACAATTACTTGCTTATGAAAAACTAAACGGAGACAACTACGCAACTTGGAAATCAAATATAAACATGATACTAGTGATTGATGATTTAAGGTTCCTCTTATCGGAGGTATGTACTCCAAATCCCGGCTCGTCAACAAATCAAACTACTCGAGATGCCTATAGCAGATGGACTAGGGCCAACGATAAGACCAAAGTCTATATCTTAGCAAGCATATCTGATGTTCTGACTAAGAAACACAAGGGCATGGTCACCAGTAAAGAGATCATGGATTCGTTGCAAACGATGTTTGGACAACTGTCCTTATCGGTCAGGCACGATGCTCTCAAATACGTTTACAACTCTCGCATGAAGGAAACCTCTGTTAGAGAATATGTTTTGGATATGATGGTCCACTTCAATGTAGCAGAGGTAAACGATGTTGTCATAGATAAGAAATGTAAACCCTACTTTCATTCTCAAGTACTTAACATTTTTGTTGTGGACTTAGCCGTGGGAAATATGGTAAGCAAGTGACAAGGTGGGTTGTTGAGATGAAGGTAGCCGAGAGCATTGGCATAATGTAGTCGGGTGGAGTTTTGTAAGTGTGGTCGACATTGAGGAAGAAGGAAGGGAGGAAATTTGGCCAAGTGTGGAGCATGCGAGACCCTTGAGTAGTCGAGCCACCAAGTGTGTGTGGTTGATGCATGGTGGCAATGTGTCCAAGTCGGTGACCATCAGCCAAAGGGTTGCGTGCAATGGGTAGCCAAGAAGAGTAACTAACTAACCTTGATAACTTGTAGAAATACAAGTTATTACAGCCTTTTTCTTAGAAAAATAGAGATTAAATAGAGAATCATGCGACAGTTGATGTTAAATTCTATTGATAAACCTTCCTATGCGTTCTACTCGTGTAAATTGATGAAGATAATTATTTTATAGCTTTTTGAGCCTAAAACGCATGTTTTAACACAGGAACACGAACAACTTGTAGATTCTTAACGCAAGACTATGCGTTGGCAACCTGTGACGCATTGACATCCGTTCAACGCAGGATGATGCGTTAGAACATATGGATGCGTCGACGTATGAACCTAAATTCTTCATGGACGCATAACGACTAGACATATAACGCATGATCAGATCAGAATCTTAAGAGATTGTTGGAAGATTGACATGCATGATCTGTGGCTAAAGTGGTGGATCTAAATTGAACCGAGAATTACGCAATTAGGCAACATAGACGCACGACATCAATTTCCTCCAATCACGCAGATTTGCCACTGATTACGAACGCAGCTTCTATAAAAGGGCAGACCTGCAAGCTGAAAAAGTGTTGTTCATTCTCAGAAGAATTCCTAAGTGATAGCAGAGTTCTCTCCAGAAGACAACCGGAGACAAATAGCTCGAGAGAGAAGAGTCTTCCTTCCTCCTGACCACTTCACAGCAGAACCTCACGTTTTCATTCCGGCGACTTAAGACATTGACGCCTTTCTTGCTTTCTATCTCTTTTTCTAGCTTTGATTTTAGATTTGTGTCAAGACATTGAGCTGTCTAAAATTGTATTCCATTCATTAATCTAAAATTCTTCCATGTTTATCCATTTTTCTACACTTTCCGCTTATTACTTTGAATCCATAAGTAGCTAATCTTTCAAGGGTTAAGGGTTGCGTTAGCATCTAAATAAGAACCATAGTGTAACTATTGCATCTTGTCAATTGTAATCTTAATCCGATGCTTATGTCCATATAGCTAATCGATATAAGTAGTAATAATCAGACTGCTCGAGAGGGTATGTGATTGTGGAACTCAATTGACAAGGCCAAGAAGCGTTACCTGTCTATAGGAATAACCTTGGTACTTAACACTCTCATATGCGGTATAGACATATAACGCATAGTGGCTGACAACCGGGAGAAAAGTCGTAAGTATGAATAGAATATCATCATGCGTTTCTAATTTTAGATGTTAACCAACCCGAACCCTGTTTTTATCCATTCATTTAATCCTTTTAGCTGACTTTGCTGTGTCGCATACCTTACCATTTACCATATTTTAATCTAGTGTACATGTTATCGCTTTCTTTAGTTAGACGCACCCTTATCAACTATTTTTGGTTACCACTCCAACTCTAGTAACCCAACGAATTATAGGATCAGCATAGTCCCTGTATTCGACCTCGGACTCACTGAGTATACCTATTTCTTTGCTTATACTTGGGTTAAGAATAGGAAAACTTGACAGATCATAAAGGCATAACATTAAGCATGTTCAACACATAGTATGTTAAACACATAGTATGTTAAACGCATAGGAAGCTTAATAATAATAGATAAACGCAGCAACAAGTTTTGCACTTCAGATCTGCACCGCAAGAAACCTCAAAACAAAACTCAACTATTCGTGGAAACTTTTACCCAAGGTTGCGTCCACCATTCCTTCTTGCTTAAGCAAATTTGAGACTTAAGTACTAAGTAAGTCGGATTAGGTGTCAAAACTTGGTTACGTGTGGTATGGGCTTGCATGCAAGTAGGAGGTGGCAAGCCAACAATCTGCTTGCAATTTTCTATGAAGTCTATAAATAGAAGGGTCTAGCAGATGAGACTTGTTTGCGCAAACTACCTGGGCCATTTGAGAATTTCTTCGCCCAAATTGTTCCAAATTGAGTCTAGCTTCACAGAAAGGGTTGCTGGTAGAAAACTCATTGAGGAAGATCTCGAATTCCATCTGAAATTCAAGCTTGCTCAGGCTATCAGGTAAACTAGAGTAGAGAGGGAAGATTTAATGAAATCTGGCAAAAGAAAAGAAAATAGAGGCTAAAATTTTGAGGTAACCTAGCGAAGACAATTATCTATAATTTGTAAGAGAAAGCAAAATCTAATCTTGGTTAGAAATATTACTTTTCGCAACTGGAAGTGACGACAGTGTGTTTGAGGCTGTTGGGTGAGTTTTGGAGGAGGTTATGTGTGCAGACAAGCTCAGGAAGTTATGCCGAAGGTGAGAAATCTATTGAGGTTATTTTGCGTGTTTTAGACCCCTAGGAGGCGGGCTGACATGCCACCAGCTATGCGGCGAGCATGCTAATGAGCGAGGTTTCTGCTGTGGGTGTGTAGGCTGTGGGGCTAGACAAGTCTCGTTGGTGAGCGAGACACGTCTCACTGGTGACCGAGACAAGTCTCACTAGTCTCGCTGAGAGGTAGGTTGGCGACACAGGCATAATGCAAGCAATTGAAGAGGTGCACAACCCTACCCTTTTGAGGTTATTTTGAATTTGCTTGTGCATGAGTTGTGATAACTTGTAGAAATACAAGTTATTATAGTCATTATTTGATTTAATTGGAGTAACTTTGGAGTTAAACGCATGATTTTGGTAGTTGAATGATGAAAAACGTATCACCATGCGTTGGCACTACTTATAAAAGAAAATGCCTGAAAAACGATGAGCTTTTTTGTTCCTAACGCAGGGTTAAGAAGAAAAGAAGTGCAAACAACCAAGTACGAAGAGACGAAGCTGCTGCGAGAATAAGTGGAAACCCATGCGTTGAGCCTATGCGTTGAGACCATGCGTCGATGAAGAAACAGATGCATGCTCAAACAGCTGTCATGTCATTATGAAAAAGAGCAACAACCTATCAGATCATGGCAAAACAAATAGGCTGACAAATCTGAAAAGTCTATGCAGCGTGGCTGAAATTTAATGCAAAGGTGTCAGGTCATCATGATATCAACCTTTTTGACCCCTATAAATAGCCCAAAAGCTTCTCTGAGAAAGAGGAGGAGAGAAAGAGAGACCAGTTCAAGAGGCGAAAGCTCTGCACTATTTCTCCCTCACCATAACCAGCCTCCATTTCGAGCTCTTCTGAGAGAAGGATTCTGAGCACCTTCAGAGTCGTCTCCTAGTGAGTGAGAACCTTCACCCTATGGAATCTATGTATCAGATAGCAACCATCTCAAGCCTCCATGAAGCAAGACGTTGCCAGTGGCGGCTTGACGCCCTTCATTTCTGTTTTATTCCCATTTCTCTCCTTCTTGCTTATATTTTGTTAATGACATTCGAGAGAATGACTTATTTTCTTAATATGAGTTTGATTGACTATTATTTTCCATCTATTTCCGTATTAAACACCTTACACCATGTTTGAATGCTAAATGAGTTTGATGTTAAAAGTTAGTTTTTCTTGAGCAATCCTGAGTATATTACATCTTGATTAATGCATATCTTTAGCTTGCATAACTTTGTCTGACAAACACAAGTAGTAAACATGACTGTCGAGCTTGAGAGTCGATAGTTAATCTTTAGTATTTATTAAGACTAGATGAGTTGCAGAGATGTAGTTCATCTTTTGCCAATGTAAACTTACCATGCGTCTTAGAGATAAGATTAATGTGGCGTCGAAACATCGAGAGATGGATTCATAAACGCAGTTTGTAGGTATGTAATTGTACTTAGAAGGTTTAGGTAACAACTAGCTCTTGCGTTAACTCTACTCCTATCGCATGGTTCCATTCATTCTCAACGCATGCTATCTGACACTAAATGACATATGACTAACCATCGCCGCATCCACCTCATTATTAGTAGTTGGAAACTCTTTTCATTCTTCATGTATAGTTTGACACATACAACCAACAAATGCACATATTACATGTATAGATCACCGCATAGTCAGGCATATAATCTCAACGCCTAGTTATTACAAATCTCTGCGTTCAACCCTGGACTCACCAGGAAACGTATAAATACTTATCCTTGGGTCTTTATAGGAAAACTTGCTTAATCATGATCACATTTAGAGTAATTCTCGACGCATCCTTGTACTGAAAATGTTAAAATCTATTTTTGTGCAACAAGCTAAGAAACTCAATTCAATTTAATTAAGAAATTCACCTCGAACAAGTTTTTGACGCAGAAATAGTTGATCGCAAAGGTACAAAGAATAACGTAGCAGATCATCTTTTCAGACTCAAGAATATGGAACACGATCGCAAACAGCTGGACGTCAACGCAAGCTTTCCAGATGAAACTGTATTAAAAGTCACAGAGTCTGCGCCGTGGTATGCAGACGTTGTCAACTTTTTGGTGTGCAAGCAATTTCCCGAAGATTTCAACACACAGCAGAAGAAGAAGTTGATGCATGACGCGAGGTTCTATTATTGGGACGAGCCCCAGCTTAAAAGGGGGCCGGATCACATCTTCAGACTCTGCGTCCCAGAGACTTCGTACCAACGCATCCTATCTCAATGTCATAATTCCCCCTATGGAGGACATTTTAGAGGACAACGAACTGTGGCCAAGGTCCTACAAAGCGGATACTTCTGGCCAACTCTTTTCAGAGATGCCAGGGACTATGCGATCAGATGCGACAGATGTCAACGCATCGAAAATATCTCAAGTCGGAACGAAATGTCACTTACCTCTATCTTAGAAGTTGAGCTCTTTGACGTTTGGGGTATTGATTTTATGGGCCCATTTCTGCCATCAAACGGCCACAACTATATACTAGTAGCTGTGGATTACGTATCAAAATGGGTCGAAGCAGTCTCATGCGCTAGGAATGACGCGGCGACAGTCTTAAATTTTCTTCAGAAGAATATATTCACGAGATTTGGAACGCCGAGAGCCCTTATTAGCGATGAAGGTTCGCATTTCATTAATAAAATGATTTCCAATTTGCTAATGAAATACAATGTACATCATAGGGTGGCAACCGCATACCACCCGCAAACAAATGGGCAAGCAAAAATTTCTAATAGAGAGTTGAAAACTATTTTGGAAAAGGTAGTTAACTCCTCTCGAAAGGACTGGGCGTCCAAATTAAACGAGGCGTTATGGGCATATCGTATAGCATTCAAAACGCCTATCGGGATGTCACCGTACACGCTGGTCTTTGGAAAGGCATGCCATCTGCCGTTGGAGCTAGAACATAAAGCATTGTGGGCTGCCAAGAGATTGAACATGGACCTGAAAGCAGCTGGAGAAGCGCGTCAGCTTCAATTGAATGAACTGGAGGAATGGAGACTGCAGGCCTATGAGAACACAAAGATATACAAGGAGCAAACAAAGCATTGGCACGATCAACGCATCAGTAAGAAATCCTTGCATATAGGTCAAAAGGTCCTCCTTTTTAACCCAAGACTGCGTTTATTTCCAGGAAAATTAAAAACAATATGGTCTGGTCCTTTCTTGATCAAGGAACTCTTTCCTCATAGTGCCGTAGAGCTGATGAATGAAGACGGCACCAACGCATTCACAGTTAATGGTCAACGCGTGAAACCATATTATGGAGATGGCCTGGAACGCGACAAAGTAATCGTTGACCTAGCAGAGATCGAATGAGGAAAAGATGGATGCGCCCTGCGTTGCCAACAAACACTCATATCCCAGGGACGCATCCTACTTTTTGTACCTTACCGCATTGTTTCATTTCTCCCTGTCTTTTCGTCATTTTACTTAATTTGATTTTATTTCTATTTTTAGTTTATTTATAATTTATTTTGATTTATTTTATTTTATTTGTTTATTTTTAGTCGCATTGAAAAATTTTGTTTGGTGCTATCCATTATCTTGCGTTGAGTGAAACTGAACTCTCAATTTTAAGGCGTCGACATCTAAAACGATGCGATACGATTAGCTCGACACCTAGAGGGGAATCTGAAGCGATTCTGTCAAATCGCTCAGATCAAGAATTCGAAAAGGCTGACGACGCTTAAGTCGGCTGAGATCGACGGATGTCAGACCATTTAATGCGGCTATGATGTCATGCATCGAGCCGATCACCCACGCACTCAGCCTAAACCCTTTATAAACCCCTCTTCACCTCTTTTCTAGGTTACGCTTCCATATCTCTCCAAGTTTCCAGATTACCGACGCGATTTCTAGCTTATTCAAAAATTCTTCCAATTCCCACCCACTTTTCTCTCTTTTCACCAATACCATTCCCATGGCTTCCCAACAACCCACTTCCTCCAAAAGCCCTAAACCTATCGCATCATCCTCGAGGCAGGGTAGTCGAAATCTGTCCACTACCTCCACCACACCTGAACCCCTCGCCATTGTTCGCCCCAACAGTCCTGAGCTGGAAGTGACCTCATCCCCATCTCTGCCACGCTCCACGGACCTGTCTGAAGCTCAAAAGGTGGGAAGGAATGACGAATCCACCGTCTTCGGAGATATTCTAGACTCCATCGATGAAGAAGACGATGATTGGTTGGACGGGTTGGTCGACCAGAGGATGACGAATGAATCACGTGGGTTAGTCTCTACGATGAGTGGTCTTGAAGAGTCGGACTCCGATGAAAGACCTATTAGAAAGGTAATAGCGGCGGTGGAAAAGAAGAAATCCGCCAAAGAAAAGAAAATCAGGCCAATAAGGGCAAGGGAAGAAGCCGAGGAAGATGTCCCTCCTCTAAGAAGGAAAAATGAGAAAGTAAAGGACGCGGGGACATCCGAGGCAATCGCATCATCGGTCGCCGCATCATCTGTCGAGCGATTAGCAGCGAAAGCGGTAGAGAAGTCCAAAAAGCTGAAAGACAACATCCAAAAGATGAAAGCAAGACGGAGTCGTTTCTCGCTGCAAAGAAGAAAAGAAAAGAGGAAATTGCGGCTGGCGAACAAGCTGTTGAAAAGGCCGCCAGAAAAGCCAAGTTTCTCCATCCCAAAGCTGAACGCATCAAGAAAAATATAAAAAAAAAATAAGGGAGGAGAAGAAGAAAGAAATAGAGGTAGCAATCACCAAAGAGAAGCTACCGGAGAAAAAGAAGAAGACAGGGGTGACTAAGGCACCTGGAGTTGTTATAAGGGACGTGGATGCAGGCAGAGTAAGGAGAACGCCTGCTAGTCCCATCAATAGGAATGAGAAGGGCAAAGGAAAACTGGTTGAGGAACCAACAAAGGAGGCGGCGAAGAGCCGAAAGAAACAATTCAGTGGTCTCTACACTGAAGTGGGATTTTTCCCAGAGCCAATTGAGCTGCCCGCCTTCATCATACAAGGAGTTGACGCATTGGGTTGGAGGCAATTTTGTGAAAGTGGCCAAGTCGTCCAACCCACCGTCATAGAAGCATTTTATGAAGGAACAATTCCCTGCAGGGCACACTTAATTAAAGTTGAAGATGAGGTGATTTCCTTCGAGTCTCAAGAGATCAACGCGTTGTTTGAGCTTCCCAACATCGCGGCAGCAGAAGGTAATAGAATAATGTCGACGCCTACAGACGCCGAAATGAATGACGCCCTCACAATCATCGCCAAACCGGGGTCAGAGTGAAACAATTCCTCAAAAGGCATTCAGTCATTGACGTCTAACTGCTTGATTGCCGAGGCCAACCTGTGGCTTTATTTCATCAAGCGGTCACTGCTCCTCATAATGCATGACGCCTCAATTTCAAGGGACCGTGCCATGGTCATTTATTGCATCATGCGGGGAATTCAGCTGGACGTGGGATGCATCATTGCCGCACAGATTAAGGGGCTATTTTTAAAGCCAAGGGGTCAGCTATTCTTCCCCTTTCTTGTGACAAGACTGTGCGCCAACGCACAATTCATGGAGGATGCGCCAGTCAGAACAGTGAATGGAGTCCTTTCAGCGCAAAGTTTGAGACGGATATTGAAGGACTCACCGCATCTTCTTGACGCGGACAACCCAAAGAAGAGGCCGCCAATGTCACAAGAACCATCATCCCCCCAACCTCAACCCAAGAAGAGGAAACCGATCAAGAAGAATTTTGAGATTCAGGCGTCGAGCTCACAACCTAGTGAAGCCGAAGAAAATGTTCAGCTCGACGACCCAAGCTTTGACCATTTATACTCCTCCTATCGACCCAATCACTGAGGAGCCCTCTTCACCACCAACTTCCCCTTCTCCTTCCCCTAAAATCCAAAAAGAGCCATTCCACCTCCCTACCCCCCTCAATCATCCACCTTTCGAGAGGCAACTCCACCACCACCACCACACTTTGAGCCAACCCTGACCCTGGATCCTGAAGAGTCAGCGCTCTTTCAATTCTCACCGCCTCGCCATGAACCTCAATTTTCCAATCTTCCAACTCCACTAACTACCAAACCTTCTGCCCGCCCAATATCTTAACTGCAGGCAGAATCAACTACCAACACGCATCATCAAGAGGAACCATATCACTTGCGGCACGCCTCTGCTCCGCTGCCGTTTGTTGATTTAAATTTGGATGATTTGCTGCGGTACTTGGATGATGGGATCCTTCACCCTATCATGGAAGACCTGGATGAAATTTGGTGCAAGGAGATGGAAAATCTCCAGCGGCAAGAAAAGTTGGCTCAACAAGTTTCACAATTGGGCCAACAAATGACTCAGATGGCGCAACAACAATAGGAGCTTCGGAGTTTTGTTCAACGCCAAGCTCAGCTACAAGATGAACAATTCAGCACTTTGATGAATTATATCTATGAAGTGTTCGTCCAATGCATCCCAGTGCCAGTTATTCCTCCTTCCCTTCAGCAACTCCTTCAGTTCAACGATCCAAATCCTCCCCCTGCGGACAACAATGACAACGCCCCGGGGAGAACTTAAATTTGGGGGTGTTCTTTTGGTTTATTTTTCCCCTTCTTTTCGTACGTGTATTCCTTTGAAATTTTTGTAATTAGTACAACGCATAGTACATTTGCATCAATGCCATATCTTCATGAATCTTGTTGTTCTCTTGAGTTTGTACTTTCAACTATTTCTTGCTTTATTATTCTCTGCCTTGTTTTTGTTTATGCGTTCAACCTCCATGATGAAATTTATGCTCTTCACCTGTAAACTTATTGAAATAAGAGGATTGACTCACAAGCCTTAGGATATTACCCTTGGTAAATTACTTCTAAGAGTTAGTATGCGTTGCAAGTTTTTCCTCAAACCTCTTTTACAAAATTTTTCTAAGGCAATCTCTTAACTCGATTTCAGCAATGAGGACCTTGCTGCTCTTAAATTTGGGGGTACGAAAGATTTGAGCCATGTGTTCAGAATACTGATTAAAATATATATATATATTTTTTTGGACAAACAACTACGTTGACAACGCATAAAATTAGCCTGTTAAGAGTTGATTTGAGAATGGCTCTTTAACACCCCATAATCAAAGGTGAGAGTCCAAAATCAGCGCAAAGTAAATAAACGGTACCACTGTCGACGCAACCAAAAAGGAACGCGATAAGTGCCGAGGTGGGAAAGGGTATTTGCTCGATGTTGGCTGCCTCCATGCACCCCATCGTTAGTATGTCAAAACGAAGGTAGATAGCCTGGATCAACGAAAGTCCACTAATTATTTAAAAAAAAAAACTTTTTTTTTTTGAAACTTAATGAATGAATGAAATCCAAGGCACATTACTAAAATGAGGACATCAGATCGGCTGGAAATGAGTAAGGGTATTTTTTAGGAATAAGCTTGCCGCACCTAAAAATTAGAAGTACTTCCAAAGTGTTGATTGAAAAAGAACTTGGTATGGTTATCTGATTGTTGATATAGTCAAGGATTGGAAGGCATGTTGAGAGGGTGCGCTTTTACTTAGACGGGCTGTAGAATTTAATAAATCTTCAAATAAATGTTCGAGGACAAACATTAACTCAAATTTGGGGGTGTGATAACTTGTAGAAATACAAGTTATTATAGTTAATATTTGATTTAATTAAAGTAACTTTGGAGTTAAACGCATGATTTTGGTAGTTGAATGATGAAAAATGTATCACCATGCATTGGCACTACTTACAAAAGAAAATGCCTGAAAAACGATGAGTTTTTTTGTTCCTAACACAGAGTTAAGAAGAAAAGAAGTGCAAACAACCAAGTACAAAGAGACGAAGCTGCTGCGAGAACAAGTGGAAACCCATGCGTCGAGCCTATGCGTTGAGACCATGCGTCGATGAAGAAACAGACGCATGCTCAAACAGCTGTAATGTCATTATGAAAAAGAGCAACAACCTATCAGATCATGGCAAAACAAATAGGCTGACAAATCTGAAAAGTCTATGCAGCGTGGCTGAAATTTAATGCAAATGTGTCAGGTCATCATGATATCAACCTTTTTTATGCCTATAAATAGCCCAAAAGCTTCTCCGAGAAAAAGGAAGAGAGAAAGAGAGACCAGTTCAAGAGGCGAAAGCTCTGCACTATTTCTCCCTCACCATAACCAGCCTCCATTTCGAGCTCTTCTGAGAGAAAGATTCTGAGCACCTTCAGAGTCGTCTCCCAGTGAGTGAGAACCTTCACCCTATGGAATCTATGTATCAGATAGCAACCATCTCAAGCCTCCATGAAGCAAGACGTTGCCAGTGGCGGCTTGACGCCCTTCATTTTTGTTTTATTCCCATTTCTCTCCTTCTTGCTTATATTTTGTTAATGACATTCGAGAGAATGACTTATTTTCTTAATATGAGTTTGATTGACTATTATCTTCCATCTATTTCCTTATTAAACACCTTACACCATGTTTGAATGCTAAATGAGTTTAATGTTAAAAGTTAGTTTTTCTTGAGCAATCCTGAGTATATTACATCTTGATTAATGCATATCTTTAGCTTGCATAACTTTGTCTGACAAACACAAGTAGTAAGCATTATTGTCGAGCTTGAGAGAGTGGATAGTTAATCTTTAGCATTTATTAAGACTAGATGAGTTGCAGAGATGTAGTTCATCTTTTGCCAATGCAAACTTACCATGCGTCTTAGAGATAAGATTAATGTGGCGTCGAAACATCGAGAGATGGATTCATAAACGTAGTTTGTAGGTATGTAATTGTACTTAGAAGGTTTAGGTAACAACTAGCTCTTGCGTTAACTCTACTCCTATCGCATGATTCCATTCATTCTCAACGCATGCTATCTGACACTAAATGACATATGACTAACCATTGCCGCATCCACCTCATTATTAATAGTAGGAAACTCTTTTCATTCTTTATGTATAGTTTGACACATACAACCAACAAATGCACATATTACATGTATAGATCACCGCATAGTCAGGCATATAATCTCAACGCTTAGTTATTACAAATCCCTGCATTCGGCCCTGGACTCACCAGGAAACCTATAAATACTTATACTTGGGTCTTTATAGGAAAACTTGCTTAATCATGATCACATTTAGAGTAATTCTCGACGCATCCTTGTACGGAAATGTTAAAATCTATTTTTGTGCAACAAGCTAAGAAACTCAATTCAATTTAATTAAGAAATTCATCTCGAAGAAGTTGCCACCCACGGGTGCCCGACTGTGCGAGGTAGCATCAGGGTGTGCGGGGCAGTGTGCCTATGCGTGGTTTGCCGCACATTAAGGTTAGGTAGACTGGGTGAGTGTGCTGCAGGGTTGTGGGTCACAACCAAGGGCAGCTTGCAACCTTTGGACATTTTGGCTAATTTTTTATTCTGGGCGAACCTTTTTGAGCTAAATTTCAATATTTAGGACCCTATGGACTTAAATTATGCCATGAAGAGAATTTTAAGGATATTTGACAAAGGAATTAATATATACCAGGTGGGGAAGAGCTATATATAATCCATTAAGAGCCCGAGACAAGTTGTGAGTTAAATAATTTCATTTAAAATGATTTATATTCTTCATATTTTCAGAATGCTCGATTTATTCTCCAAATACGAGTTTTCTAGCATGAGTTGAACATGACACAACATGTGTTTCTTCATGTGATTTTGAACATGCTTTTACATGATTTTGAGCATATGCTTTATGATGCTGAGTTTTATGAAAGTATGTTGTGTGACACCCTAACATTTGACCTAGTTGCTTATGAGATATAAAGAGAGCGAATTAGGGTTAAGGGTGTAAAGTTGGAAAATAAGCTTATGGAGTTGGGAAAATTTTAAAGCAAAAAATTAGAGTTTGTGGAGTAGTTGAAGTGTCGGAATTTGGTTACGTATTGGACTTTTGGAGGTAGTTTAGGTGTTTAAAGGTTGAAAAAAGTCACTAGGAGTTGACAGGAACTTTCTCGAAAGAAATCAAAGTTTACAGAAAAAGTCAATAAAAGTTATTGAGAAAAGTTAACGAAACTTTATGGGAAAGGTCAATAGAAATTACCAGGAAATCGGACTTACTGGGAAAAGTCAACGGAAGATACCAAGAAATCAACTTACCGCGAAGCAGAGGTTACTGGGAAAGAGGAACTTACCAGGAAGCAACTTTTAGAGTTGAATCGGTGGAACTTACTAGGAATGAATCGGCGGAACTTATCGGGAAGCAAGAGGGAAGCTGAACCGTTGGAAGTTACTGAGAAATTACACTAAAAATCGTTATTGAACTGCCGAAACTTATAAGGAAACCGTACTGCCGTAACTTACTAGGAAGCAAACTGCCAGAACTTTACGGGAAATTGAACCGCCAGAACTTTACGGGAAAAGTGGCAGAATGCATTTTTCTTTGATTTTGACCGAATTTTTTACGCTAAGTGGCAGAATTTTGGAAATTACACTCCATAAGCAGGAGGTGTTGTACTACATGGCAAAGAATGCATGCAAGGAAACAATTGTTTTGATGCATGAATCCTTTAACATGCAAATTGACAGATTGTATTTGAAGTGTCGGCAATTTGGTGAAGTTTAGTGCTTATAAATAGATTTATTTGGAAAGGAAAATTCATTGCAGTTTGGAAGGAGAGAAAGAAAGGAGAGAAAGAGAAAAGAGAGAGAAGAGAGAAAAGGTAGAAGATTGGCTCGATTTTTGCTTACCTAGAGGAGCTAAGGGAAGCATTTAATCCGTAAAGAGCCAGGAAAAGTTGTGAGTAGCTTAATTTCGTTAAATGATTTATTCTCTCGATGTTTTTTGAATGCTTGATTTATATTCTCGGTATTTTTAGAATGCTCGATTTATTACAAAATATGAGATTTCTGGCGTGAGTTGAATTTGATAACATGTGTTTTTTTCAATATGTTCTTGAACATGCTTTTACATAATTTTGAGCATGATGCTCTAGAATGTCGGATTTTGTGAAAAGCATGCTGTTGAAAAATATACTCTAGAAATTCTGAGAAATTGTTAAACTCGTGTTTATAAAAGATATAGCATGCTTTTATTTAAAAATGGTCCCCAATGCCGAAGAACTCGAAGAAGGAATATGGGCAGCCTGAATATGGTCCCCAATGCCGAAGGACTTGGAGAAGGCATATGGGCAGCCTAAATTGATCCCCAATGCCAAAGGACTAGAAGAAGGCATATGGGCAGCTTGAATTATAATTTTTTATATGCACATAGAGGGAGATTCATTGTTGTTGTGTTGAGATTACACCACTCAGCTGAGATTATTCGAAGTTGGGTATGATGGGATTATTTCATCCCAACTAAGGTTGTTTTCGAAGTTGAGCAGCGTTGAGTTTACTCCGCCTCAACTAAGAAAAATTCTTTCAAGCATATACAGATATTTATAACCTTTCAATGCTTTATTATTTGAACAACGAGCATGATTTCATTAACCTTTTATGCAGGAATGGTTTTCAATACTTGTTACTCACTAGGCTATCTAGCTCATGCTTTCAAATGTTTTCCTGCTTTTTAGGAAGTGAGCGGAACCGAGGTGCTTAGCCTACTCGTCAAACTCGTCTGGACCTGCCATTTAGTTTTGAATCTTGTAAATATTTATACTTAGACCTAGCATTGTACATATTGGAGTCTAAGGAGTGGATATTGTGATAAAACTCTGTTATTATCTTAATAAAGGTTTAATTTTGAGATTATTATTTATGGCTTGGATGTGAGTTATAATTATCTTACAAAATGCTTGGTAAGGATTTGAAGAGAGTTAAGCAACTAGAGGGATTCATTGAACAGGATCAAGAGCAAAAAGTTTGTAAGTTTAAACGATCCATTTATGGGTTACAATAAAATCTCCTTTTATTATATAGTTTTAATTTTGAATCTTATTCAAAATTACCTTTATATTATATGTGGTAAGTCTCGCTTGGGCTGCTTTAATGGTAGTCTTTACATTTTCTCTTTTCCTCGTAGTATGGGGAAGAAGTGGACTCTATAAGTACTACTAATTGAAAAATCAAACTGTATTGCTTTTAGTTTATTTTAGCTTTCTGCAAATTTTTTTTTTTGAACAGTAAAAAAAAGAGTTCGGATTATAAGTTTTTAAGTGGATCCATACTTTCGACACAAAAGAACATAGACATAGTGGTTGTCCAATGAGATACTATGCACAATAATATACTACCTCATAATAATATAGTACCTCAGGGTAGCCACCCACATATTACCACTTGTTTTATTTATTAGTCTAAGTATTTTAGTTATTTCAAAATAGGATTTTTTCTTGTTTTATGGAACTCATTTCATATCATGGTTCAAATGTTAAAGAAGGGGTTTGTGATAACTTGTAGAAATACAAGTTATAATAGCCTTTTTCTTAGATAAATAGAGATTAAATAGAGAAGCATGCGGCAGTTTATGTGATTTTTACTAATAAATCTTCCTTTGCGTTATACTCTTGTATTTTTATGAAGATAAATGATTTTACCACTTTTTGAGCCTAAAACGCATGTTTTAACGCAGGAATGCAAACGATGCGTTGATGACTTCTCAACGCAAGACTACGCATTAGCAACCTACGCCACGTTGACATCGGCCAAACTATTCATGGACGCATAAACGACCATTAATGCAAGGCGCTGAGAATCAAAGCAGAATCTTGAGAGATTGACGGATGATTGACGAACATGATTTGTGGCCAAAGTGGTGGATCTTAATTGACCCGAGAATCACACAATCAGGCGAGATGGACGCATAGTATCAATCTCGCCACCAATCAAGCAGATTTGCCATTAATTGCGAACGCATCATCTATAAAAGGGCAGCTCTGCGAGATGAGAAAGGGTTGTTGATTCTCGGAAGAACTTCATAAGTGACAGCAGAGTCCTCTCCAGACTTCAACCGGAGACGAATAGCTCGAGAGAGAAGAGTCTTCCCTCCGCCGGACCACTTCACAGCATAGCCTCACGCTTCCATCCGGGCGACTCAAGACATTGACGCCTTTCCCTGCTTTCTTTCTTATTGTTCTATCTTGATTTTAGATTTGTGTCAAGACATTGAGCTCATCTAAAGTTGTATTTCGTTTCATCAATATAATTATCTTCCATGTCTACTCATTTCTCTAAACTTTCTGCTTTTTACTTTCAAACCATGAGTAACTAATCACTCTAGGGTCTAGGGTTGCGTTAGCATCTAACTAGGAACCACAGTGTAACTATTTTATCTTGTCAATTGTGAGCTTAATTCGATGCTTATGTCCATCTGACAAATCGATATAAGTAGTAATAATCGAACTGCTCGAGAGTGTAAGCGATTGTGGAACTCAATTGACAAAGGCCAAGTAGTATTGCCTGTTTATGGGGATAACTTTGGTTCTTAACACTCTCCTATACGTTATAGACATATAACACATAGCGGCTGACAACCGGGAGAAGAGTCGCAAGTATGAATAGAATACTACTGTGCGTTTCTGATGTTAGATGTTAATCAACCCGAACCCTTTCTTTATCCATTCACACACATCTTTAGCTGAACTTGCTGTGTTGCATGCCTTTCCATCTTCCACATTTAGTCTAGTGTACATATTATCGCTTTCTTTAGATCAGAAACAAACACTCTCCCCATTATTTCTTGGTTACCACTGCAACACATGTAATTCACATAAATATTGAATCAACATAATCCCCCTGTGTTCGACCTTGGACTCACCGAGAAAACCTACTCCTTTGCTTATACTTGAGTAAAGGATAAGGAAACTTGACAGATCACCAACGCATAGTAGTAAGACGCATAGCATGCTCAAAGCATGACATGTTGAACGCATAAAGACATCATTTAACACTTTGCGTTAGGACAATTTACACACATACAAAATCCACCAACAACAGTTTGCTAATTCTTTTCGAAATCCAAAGATAAAAAGTTCCCATGGAACCGAACTCCTGGATCATCGGTCAACTGCTCAATCAATTACTTCTTTCGAATGCTAAAAAAAAGATTAGTGGCCTTTCGATTATTTCATTTCAGATTCATTGGAATCAACATGAATTATGAAGCAAAGAAATAGAATTGGGCCATTACGTATATTAGATTAATATTCCATATATGTAATTGATATGATATCTATATATAACTAGAAAGATATACATTGTAGATTCATCTATATTCAAATTGATCGATATTCCACCTCTATTTTTATACAGTACAATTTTATACACTTTAATAACAATAATAGATAGTATGGTAGAAGGATTCATATATTTCTTTCTACCATACTATCAGATCTCATAGAATACTTCTCTCATAGAATACTGATAATTCTAGTCCATATACATTATATTAATTGTATCATATATAATTAATATTATTCCCTTAATTAATTTGAACAATTCAAATTCTTTGAAAACTTACTGGTCCTTATTAATCCGTTGTGAGCTAGCAGGGGGGTCTAATGGACCTATAGATTAGAAGCTCAAGTGATTTGAGATTAATTAATTAAGCTCTTTAATTAAATTAACAAACATTCATTAACTATGTGTCACTCCATTGAAAACCCATAGTTGCACTCTTCGCATTGTAATAGAACATGTTGCGTCCATGGATTTAACCATTACACGTAAGTCAATCCCTCACAAGTAGTTCGTAGTGATATTTCTTCTTAAGTACCATTGATATCCCTCTAATGAACAATTTATTTCTGGTCCTACCATAAATCGAGTCTCACTTGGGCCAATGAGAGAGCGGGTACCTTTTGTTCAAGACCCAGAGTCAGCATTTAAAAGGAACTACTCATCTACTTACTGTAAAGGCAGGAAGAAGTGAATTCCATCTTGTGTAGTTATGTTTCTAGCTACCCACTTGGTTGTGTTCCCTAAATGGCAGGATTTCATAACTCACTCAGAATTGAGATTGAGTTACATATGGTTATCCTATGAAATATTAAGCTCTTAGTAAATAGTGTTACAAAGAGAGATTAAGTATTTTGTGGCTTGGTCTTATACAATCTCATTGTATAGGATACCCCCCTCGCATGTGTCCCACAAGAATGATTTCGATCACATCATTTGTAACATTTACAACATTTGTAACACTTACAAAGTGGGTCATATCCATAGTGTTACTAGGATAATGCACCCAACCTTGTCCATATATTATAGACCCTTTAGGTTATTACTTGAACATTATCCACCTATACACTACATACTATTTAAGTTCCCATGATATAACCTCGAATTTTTTCTGTAATGGATAATTCATTATTGTATATTTAAAATAATCAACTATTATATCAAATAACTAATTAACTACAAGGCTTTAAGGCATAAATCCTAACAAGTTCACAGCATCATGACAATCCTCCCCATCAACCTTGGGGTAATCATCCAATAGGAGCTCGTGGAGTGTGGGCCAAGAACTAGAGGCCATCTATTTTTCTTTTCCGCTCTCATTGCTCGACTTTGTGAGTGAGTTGGTGTTAGGGTGATGGAAGATAAGGAGAGGTGCAGGGTTATGTCGACCATTAACATAAATTTAATCAAGAGGTTGCAGCAAAACATAGCCATCAGAGAAAGCAAATCCCTTTCTAATAAGGATGGGAAGTCACCACCAATGACTTCGCCTTCAAGAACTCTAGCCTCTACCTCCAGCACAACAGAAGCATTCACACCCCTGAAAGATGATTATGAAGAGGTCGTGCCTGATCATGAGGCTATTGCCAATGATGAGCACTAAAAAGCGCTTGAAAAGTGCTTTGTATTCTCTTAAATTAAGGGAGTTTCTATTAGATTTCACTTGTTTGCTAGTGGTTTTCAGGTCAATATAAAGAAAATAACAATTAAAAGCCAAAAGAACCAAACCGAGCCAAAATCAAGCGAAAAAGAGAAAAAAAATCACAAAATCCCTAAAAACAGGGCAGCGCCACTTCACCAGCTTGGCACTGCCATGACACTTTTTCCTGAGAGCAACTATACAAGAAGTGCAGCAGCGCTGGTGCGACGTTGGGGCACGATGCTAGGGTAGAAATCATTGATGCACAGCACAGCGACGCGACGTTACCTTTTGATGTCAGTCAGCGTCGTGACGTCTTATAGAGACGTGGCGCCAGCTTTCCTAATTTGAAAAATCTGTAATTTCCGAAAGAAATCTAGGCGGCCAAGTCTATAAATTGAAGAGTTTCTAGCAACCTTAGGTAGAGAGAACAACACAATAGAGAGCCTCAAAGTGTGAGTTGGCTGCAAAGAAGAGAGAAAAGAGTTTGAGAGATAGTTTGGTGTCGTTCGAGTTTCCGATGTGAAGATCAAGGACATCTGGGCGGTTCTCCCTCAATCAAGAGCTTATTTACAGTAGAGTTTTTCTTTCTTTACACTCTTTCTATGCTAAAATTAGTCTTGAACTTGTTGTCCAAAGCTATGAGTGGCTAAACTCTTTAGTTTTAGGGTGTTGATGAATTGTTTATGAAGTTATGCTAATGTTGTAGACTTTTCATAGATTGTTGTAATGAATATGCTTTTCATTGTTATTGTGCTTAATTCTTGTTGATTGGCCATCCATGCAAGTTAGATTAGATGTATGATTTAAGGAATTGTATGACTAATTGGATCAATAACAATGAATTATTGTTAATCTTTCATGCAAATAGTTAGGTTAACAATGAAAGTTGGAAAAGACTACTCCTAATGCCATGTAACTCTTGGTTTTAAGATGTTAGTAATCAATTAGGTTGCATGAGGAAATGTTGTTTTTTTATAAAAAATAATCTGGATTTATGTTTCTAGACTTAAGCTGTAACGACCTAGACTCTTACTACCTAGCTCGTCACTACAACATGCATGAACATTTACGTAAATACGATGAAACAAGTAGACGTGACATCATCTATTTTAAACATATGAATTTTTTTATGATAAAATGACAAAATTATCCAGAGTTTATTTAGTCAACGTCGGAAAAGGAAAAATACTTTAGCATGCTACCCCTTTTTTTTTATTGGGCTAAATCTCAAGAAAAGGATCGATATAACCAAGACATTTAAACAATAATTTCATGAATGCAAGTTCAACTACCCTAGACTAAAGTGCGGAAGCAATATGACGGCCCCATGGTATGATCATGGATTTCCTCGGTCATGCGCTGGTCCACCATGCTCCTTACCTGGAAGGAAAAACATAGAGAAAGGGTGAGTAAAATATACTCAGTAAGAGACCCACTACTGGGCCTAGTTGTTACCCTGTTTGTTGTGTGCGCCCGCGTACCCGACATAAGCATAAGCGTAGGCATAAGCATAAGAAGCGTCCCGAGGGTACGCATTAACTAACATCATTACATGAACATAGGTGGTGATCCCGAGGGACACTGATAACTTGTAGAAATACAAGTTATTATAGTCATTATTTGATTTAATTAGAGTAACTTTGGAGTTAAACGCATGATTTTGGTAGTTAAATGATGAAAAATGTATCAACATGAGTTGGCACTACTTGCAAAAGAAAAATGCCTGAAGAATGATAAGCTTCTGTTCCTAACGCAGGGTTAAGAAGAAAAGAAGTGGGAATAACCAAGTACGAAGAGTTGAAGCTGCTGCAAGAACATGCGTCGAGCCTATGCGGTGAGGTCATGCGTTGAAGACCATGCGTCGAAGAAGAAACTCAAGCATGCTCAAGCAGCTATCATGTCATTACGAAAAAGAGTAGCAACCTATCAAGATCATGGCAGAACAAATAGGCTGACAAATCTGAAAAGTCTGTGCAGCATGGGTGAAATTTAATGCAAAGGTGTCAAATCATCATGATATCAACCTTTTGACGCCTATAAATAGCCCAAAAGCTTCTTAAAGAAAGGGAGACGAGTTCAGGAGGCGAAAGCTCTGCACTATTTCTCCCTCACCATAACCAGCCTCCATTTTGAGCTCTTCTGAGAGAAGGATTCTGAGCATTTTCAGAGTCATCTCCCAGTGAGTGAGAACATTCACCTTATGGAATTTATGTATCAGATAGCGACCATCTCAAGCCTCCATGAAGCAAGACGTTGCCAGTGGCGGCTTGATGCCCTTCATTTCTATTTTATTTTCATTTTTCTCCTTCTTGCTTATATTTTGTTAATGACATTCGAGAGAATGACTTATTCGCTTAATATGAGTTTGATTGACTATTCTCTTTCATCTATCTTTATACTGAACACCTTACACCATGCTTGAATGAATGAGTTGATGTTAAGAGTTAGTTTTCTTGAGCAATTCTGAGTATATTACATCTTGATTAATGCATATCTTTAGCTTGCATGACTTTGTCTGACAAACAAAAGTAGTAAGCATAACAATCGAGCTTGAAAGAGTGGATAGTTAATCTTTAGCATTTATTAAGACTAGATGAGTTTAAGAGATATAGTTCATCTTTTGCCAACGCAAACTTACCATGCGTCTTAGAAGTAAGATTAATGTGGTGTCGAAACATCGAGAGATGGATTCACAATTACAGTTTGTAGGTATGAAGTTGTACTCAGAAGGTTTAGGTAACAACTAACTCTTGCATTAACTCCTACCGCATGGTTCCATTCATTCTCAACGCATGCAATCTGACACTAAATGACATATGACTAACCATCACCGCGTCCACCTCATTATTAGTAGTAGGAAATTCTTTTTATTCTTAATGTATAGTTTTACACAACAAACAATTGCATATATTACATGTATAGTTCATCGCATAGTCAGGCTTATAATCTCAGCGCCTAGTTATCACAAATCCCAGCGCTCGACCCTGGACTCACCAGGATACATATAAATACTTATACTTGGGGTCTTTATAGGAAACCTTGCTTAAGCATGAGCACATTTAGAGTAATTCTCGACGCATCCTTGTACAAAAATGTTAAAATCTATTTTGTGCAACAAGCTAAGAAACACTTAATTCAAATAAGAAATAGATACGAACAGACACCCTTCGTAGCATAGTACCGTGAGGGTACGAGCTCAACAACAAGGCAATCTATGACGTGTCATGGCATAATTAATCTATAGTTGAGATTTCAGAGTCACAACACATAGGCATGAGAAATGACCTACAATATAACTATTTGACATGCCTGAATAATTATAGCAACAATCAATCAAAACATGGGATCATAGTGACATTCAAAACCAACAGTGCCATTAGATAGTATACAGCACTAAAACCCGGTAGTAAGCCCCTTACCTGCTAGAGCGAAAAGGATCGACACTTAGCGTTACTGAGCGATATTGAGCGTGTTCGCGAGACAACAACTTCCTTACAATGCGGCACGCGCTACGTAGGCTGAGACAGTGCGTGGCGGGGAGGACGGGCAACGCGGACTGATGATTCGTCGAGGGCTAATGATGCGGCAACGCAGACTGATGATGCGTCGAAGCTAACAATGCGGCAACGCAGACTGATGATGCGTCGAAGCTAACGATGCGGCAACGCGACTGATGACGGCCAAGACGCTGCGGCACGGCAACTATGACGATACCACAACGCTGAGCACTGCGACTAAGGCCACACTGTGAGGGCTGGAACGCTGCGACTGAGTGACAGGGACAAGCGAGAATATGGTCGACAAAGGGTGACTTCAGAGAGGAAAACTTAGACTACCTTTTTTTTCTTGCTGCCTCCCCTTCCTTCTCCTCTTCTAAAACACCCCCCCTACGTTCAAAATTCAACCGGGGATCTCTCCTCAACCGAAAACGACGCAACCTCCTACTGACTATCAATTCCCTTCACGTTTCCCCAGCTGTAAAACTATTATTAACGATAATTAAAAAAATTATTATTTTATTTTATTTATTTTATTTTATTTTATTTTATTTATTTTATATATTTTTTTTTAAATTAAAGGGGGAAATGATTTGCCGAAATTAGGGCCGTTACATAAGCATATGAATTACAATCCAAAATGTTGCATAATGAATTAAACAAGGATTCAATACCCTAGAACTCTTTTTGACTCTTGTATTCCAAATTTAATTGCGTTCTTTATTAGTTTTCTTAAATCACAACTTGAAGTTGAATCCTCAAATAAAATTGACTCGATTCTAGGATAGCTAAGTGATTTAATCTTCACAATTGGATCCTCAGTTGAACAATCTTCATAACTTAATTGTCTTATATTATAACTTGACCCATACAATTGTGGTAACACAAAATTTGCACATCAAGTTTTTGGTGCCGTTGCCGGGGATCCAAAGAATGGTTTTTATTGCTTAATATTCATAAGAATTGATAGATCTTACTTTGAGGTGTATATTATTTTGGTTGCTAATTTTGTCGATTTATGCCTCATGACAATAATATTTTTCTCCCTCTTGATCCCGAGATTGATAGGACATTTAGTAAGAATCTAAGGGTTCAAAACAATCCCACCGAGGAAATGGCAGAGGAAATACCCAAGGCAATTCGAGATTACTTTCAACTGACATTACCGACAAATCAACCAGGCATTACGAATGTTGCGATCAATGTCAACAACTTTAAGCTAAAACCGAGGTTGATTCAAATGGTTAGAGAGCTTTAAGAGGAAGAACAAATGAAGATCCTCATAAGCACCTACGATCTTTCTTAGAGATATGCGAAACGGTAAATATGAATGGTGTTTCTAATGATTCTGTCAAACTAAGACTCTTCCTTTTCTCTTTACAAGACCGAGCAAAGGATTGGTTGGAAACCATACCTCCAGATAGTATCACTCTATGGGAGATCTTGGCTCAAGCTTTCTTGAACAAATATTTTCCACTGGCTAAGTCTCAAAGGTTAAGAATGGAGATTGGTACATTTCGCCAACTTGAGGATGAGTAATTGTATGAGGCTTGGGACAGGTATAAGGATCTCTTGAGACGGTGTCCTCAACATGGCTATCCGGATTAGTTGCAAATTCAACTATTTTACAATGGTTTGCAAGTTCTACAAAATCTATTCTAGATGCTACCGCCAGAGGCTCAATTTTTTCTAAGAATGCACAAGAGGGCTATACCATACTAGAAGATTTGGCCACTACATCTTACGATTGGCCATGTGAAAGATCTCCTACAACTATTCCAAAAGTCACCTGATTATATGAGGTAGATGAAGTAGATGAGGTAAATTCTCTTAAAGCATAAATGGCTTCCCTTACTAATGCTCTATCTAAGTTGACTGCAGGAGGTCAAACTCAAGTAAGTCCACCATCTATAGCATCTCTTGCCACCATGGCTTCGGAGATGTCCATACAAAAGGAGTTGGAACAAGGAGCCATGAGACGGCCAAATATGTTGATAGAGAGCACTATAGAGGCCATTGACAACAATAACAACTTCCAACTCACTACCATCCAAATTTGAAGAACCATGAAAATTTTTCTTATGCTAACAATTGGAATGTTTTGCAAGGTCCTCCAGGTTTTTCTAATGCAAGTCCATCCCAACATTGAGAAGAAGTCCAACCTAGAAAATTTAATGGTAGAGTTCATCAAAGAGCCTAGAGGAAGGACCACCGCATTAGAGAACACGGTGCAAAGTCATGGCAAGGCATTCATAATATTGAGGTACAAATTAGTCAAACAGCCACTTCTCTTCAAACAATGCAAAATGGTAAGTTTCCTAGTTGCCTCGAAAAGAATCCAAAGGAGGAGTGCAAGGCCTTGACTTTGAGGAGTGGGAAAAAGCTATCCACTCCTTTGATTGATGACGAGGATGAGGAGCAAAAGGTAAATGAGACCATCCATGAGCTTATCATAGAAGATGAACCCAAGGAGGTCATATCCCATTTTAAGAAGCTTCACATTAATATCCTATTTCCTAAGGCTTTAGAGCAAATGCCCAACTTTACTAAATTCATGAAAGATGTCTTGTCTAAGAAAAAGAGGTTTGGGCAATATGAGATGATTAGCATGACAGAAGAATGCAGTTATGTGCTGCAAAAGAAGCTACCATAAAAACTTAAAGATCCAAGGAGTTTTACTATACCTTGCACCTATGGGTCTTTAAATGTTACTAGAGCTCTTTGTCATCTTGGTGCTTCTATTAATTTAATGCATTTATCTGTCTACAGGAAGCTTGACATTGGAGAAGTGCAACCTACCACTATCACCTTGCAGTTAGCTGATAGATTCTTGGCCTATCCCAGAGGTATTGTTGAGGATGTGTTAGTTAAAGTTGACAAGTTTATCTTCCCTGTAGATTTTGTAGTCTTGGACATAGAGGAGGACTTTGAGATTCCTATCATCCTTGGGCGCCCATTCCTAGCAACTGGGAACGCCATCATTGATGTCCAACAAGGGAAGTTGACTCTAAGGGGTGAATGATGAGAATGTTGTTTTTAATATTTACAAATCCTTAAGTCATCATGATGAGAGTAGTACTTGCCATGCAATTGATATAATTGATCAAACTATTTCTGAGCATGTTAAGGTTGTGCTTGCTACTGATCATTTAGAACAAAGTATAGTGGATTTTAATTTTGATAATGTGGATACTATATTTGATGAAATTGCTTTGTATGCTAAGTGGTTAGACAACTGATAACTTGTAGAAATACAAGTTATTATTGTCTTTCTTTTAGAAAAATAGAGTTTAAATAGAGAATCATGTGGTAGTTTGGGTTAAATTTCGTTGATAAATCTGCCTATGCGTTTTACTCTTGTGGAGTGATGAAGGTAATTGTTTTGAAGCTTTTGAGCCTAAAACGCATGTTTTAACGCAGGAACGCAAGCAACATATGGATGCGTTATCAATCTGAAACGCAAAGCATCGGGAAATCAATCCGAAAAGCAAGGCAGCGTAAAATCAGACAAGAATCTTGACAGATTGTTGAGAGATTGATGTGCTTGATCTGTGGCTAAAGTGGTGGATCTAAATTAAACCAGAAATCACGCGATTAGGTGAGTTAGACGCAAAGCAGCAGTTCAGCCTCCAATCATGCAGATTTGCCAGCGATTGCAACGCAACATCTATAAAAGGGCAAACTTGAAGACTGAAAATGTTGTTGGATCTCTCGGAAGAATTCCTAAGTGACAGCAAAGTTCTCTCTAGACGACAACCAGAGACAAATAGCTAGAAAGAGAAGAGTCTTCCCTTTAACTTGACCATTTCACAGCAGAATTCATGCTACCATCTCGGTGAGCTCAAAAGATTGAGGAGCCATTTCATGCTTTCTATCTTTTTCTTACTTGTGTTTTAGTTTATTGACAAGAGATTGTATTTTCTAAAACATTTATTCCATTCATCAATCTATACATCTTCCATGGCTATCCATTTCTTATCGCTTACCATTTGTTGTTTACCATTCATGAGTAACTAACTCTCTTGAGGGTCACGGGTTGTATTATCATCTAAATAAAAACTATAGTTTCAACTATTCCATCTTGTCAATTGTACTTTTAATCTAATGCTTATGCCATCTCTGACAGTTCATGGGTAAGCCCTGTTCAAGTAGTACCTAAGAAAGGTGGTATGACAATTGTTAAAAATGAGAAAGATGAGATGATTGCCACTAGAACAGTGACAGGATAACATGTGTGTATTGACTATAGGAAGTTGAATAAGGCTACTAAAAAAGTTTAGGGTGGGGGGTGTCACTCGTACTTTTGTGTGTTTTCTTATTCTACTATGCATGTTGGTGAGGTTTTAATAATCATAATGCATGTTAATGAAATTTCGAAAAAAAAAAATTGAAAATTTTGGAGCTTTTAAAGTTAATGGGAATGTTTTTATGGTTGCGTGCTTTGATGTTGATTGCCCATAATGAGATTCGAATTTGCATGATATATAACTTATTGTGGAAATAAAATAGCATTATCTTGAGTTAAATTCATTTAAGTCCCTCTTAAAATCTCCCATATTCTTGAGCACGTAACCACTTTAATTTAGAATCTTTAACTGAAAAAAGGATTAAGTTGGGTGTATTTGGTTGTCACTTCGAAAGACCCCACCGGTTAGAGATTTGAAATGCATGATGGTTTGTAATGTAAGACAAAGGAAAAAGAAAAGAGCATACATGCCTTTGAGGGAAAAAAAAGTGTACAAAAAAATATATGAGCTTTACATGCCTATCTTTTAAATGTTAAGCTTGTAATGAGTATGCATGGATGGGGGTAAAAAGAGCTGTCTTCTCTGTGATCAATAAGGACGCCTGAAAATTGACTAGGTACGAGTCCCTACAATAAATGTGTGAAAGCTAGTGCCCCTAGGTAAAAGAATGCAAGTTAGAGCCCATGAAAAATATGATTAAATGGCACCTTAGTTGACATATTACTCACTTGAAATGTGTGGACGCTTGCAAATTGGTGCATGAGTTAGAGTAGGGTGAAAATTAAGGAAGCTTTCTTAAGTCCCAATTTGAATTTTAACATTTTGAATTAAATGAGGCTTGCACACACACACATGGGAGATAGCAAGATTCAGCCTTGAATGATTATATCAATATAGATATGCTTGCATGTTTTTACTTCAGCTCTTAAATGCTATTCTCTGAGACATGAGTCGATAGCACACTTCTTCATCTAAACTCCCTTTTATTTGATTCTACTCTTTGCTCGGGACTAGCAAATCTCCAAATTTTGAGTGGTGAAAAGCACTTGAAAAGTGCTTTTTATTCTCTTAAATTAAGGGATTTTGTATTAGATTTCACTTGTTTGCTAATGGTTTTCAAGTCAAAATAAAGAAAAATAGAATTTAAACCCAAAAGAACTAAACCGAGCAAAAATCCAGCGAAAAAGAGAAGAAAATCACAAAATTGCTAAAAACAGGGTAGCGCCACGGCGTCAATTCGATGCTGCCGTAGAACTTTTTCTCGAGAGCAGCATCCGACTTTAGCGTAACAATACCGATTTAGCATTGCGACACAGTGCCGAGGGTAGGATTTTATGATGCACAGCCCCACTGCATCGCCACCATTTGATGACGGATAGTGCAGCAACGCCATTGACCAACACCACGGTGCCATCTTTCTTAATTTAAAAAAATCTACCTTTTTGGAAAGAATTTTGGGCAGCTAACTCTATAAATTGGAAGGTTTCCAGCAGCCCTGATCATCAATTAACACACCAAGAGAGTCCCAAATAATGAGTTAGCTACAAGGAAGAGAGAAGAGAGTTTGGTGTCGTTTGAGTTTCTGACATAAAAACCAAGGATATCTTGGCGGTTCATTATCAATCAATGGCTTCTTCCTAGTAGAGTTTTCCTTTCTTTACACTCTTTCTTTGCTCATATTGTTGTGAACATGTTGCTTAAAGCTATGAGTGGCTAAACTCTTTAGTTTTAGGGTATTGATGAATTGTCTATGAAGTTATGTTGATATTGTAGACTATTCATAGTTTTGTTGTAATGATTATGCTTTTCATTGTTATTGTGCTTAAATTCTTGTTGAATGGCCATGATTGAATGTTAGGTTAGATGTATGGTTAAAGTAACTATATGTCTAACTAGATCTATAACAATGAATTGTTGTTAATCTATCATGAAAATAGTTAGGTTAACAATGAAAGTTGCTAAAGACTACTCTTAATGCCATGCAATTTGTATTGGTTTCAAGAAATTAGTAATCAATTAAGTTGCATGAAAAAAGGTTGTTTTTTAAAGAAAATAACTTGGATTTATATTTCTAGACTTAAGCATATGAATTGCAGTAAACTCCATGAACCCTAGAATATTGCATAATGAAGTAAATAAGGATTCATTACCCTAGAACTGTCTTTGACTTTTGTGTTTCTTATTTACTTGCTTTCCTTTTAAATTTTTCTTTAAATCACAACTTGAATTTGAATCCTCAAATAAAATTGATTCAATTCTAGAATAGCTAAGTAACTTAAACCTTCACAATTGGATCCTCAATGGAACGATATTCGGACTTAACTGTCTTATATTATAACTTGACTCGTACACTTGCGGTAAACAGAAAGTACACATCAAAGTGTCACTTCATGGTTTGGGAGGGTATCTTTCTAGGGCACAGTCCCAGAGAGAGGATTGGAGGTGGATAGGGCTAAAATTGCCGCCATTAAACAATTGCCACCCTCCACTAATGTGAAGGGAGTTAGAAGCTTTCTAGGGTATGTAGGGTTTTACAGGAGATTCATTAAGGATTTTTCTAAAATTGCAAAGCCCTTGAGTAACTTTTTAGAAAAGAAAGCTAAATTTGTATTTGTTGTGCATGTCTACTAGCTTTTAATACTTTGAAAGAAAGATTGATTTCTGCACCAATCATTGTTGTACCTAAATGGAGTCAGTCTTTTGAGATCATGTGTGATGCTAGTGACTATGCCTTAGGAGTTGTTTTAGGCCAACATAGAGATAACATGTTTAGGGCAATTTACTATGCTAGTAGAACTCTTAATAGTACTCAATAGAAATATATTACTACTATAAAAATACTGGTAACTGTTGTGTTTGCCATTGATAAATTTAGATCATACTTGCTTGGCTCTAAAATTATAGTGCATATTGACCATGCTGCTTTGAAGTATTTGTTTCAAAAGAAAGATTCAAAATGTGGTTGCAGACCATCTATCTTGAAATTAAAGATAGAAAAGGATGTGAAAATGTGGTTGCAGACCATCTATCTAGGATTGAGATTGGGTATTGATTTCATGGGAACTTTTCCTTTATCTTGTAATGGCTACCTATATATTTTAGTTGCAGTTGATTATGTATCTAAGTGGGTAGAAGCCATAGCTACTAGGACTAATGATGCTCACACTATTTTAAAATTCTTGCATAAGAACATATTTACACGTTTTGGCACACCAAGAGCTATTATTAGTGATGAGGGTTCTCACTTTTGTAATAAATTGTTTGACTCCATGATGCAAAAGTATGGTGTTAATCATAAAATTGCCACAACTTATCATCCTCAAACTAATGGTCTTGTTGAGCTATCTAATAAGGAAATCAAGCAGGTTTTGAAAAAGATCGTCAAGATCAATAAGAAGGATTGGGCTCTAAAGCTCAATGATGCACTCTGGGCCTACCATACAACTTTCGAAACCCCAATAGGTACTTCATTGTATAGGTTGGTGTTTGAAAAAACTTGTCACTTACCAGTAAAGCTTGAGCATAAAGCTTATTGGGCTGTCAAGAAGTTGAACATGGACTTTGGGAAAGCCGGTGAGAAGCGACTTTTGGAACTCAATTAAATGGAAGAGTCCCGTGCTCAAGCTTATGAGAATGTCAAACTCTACAAGGAGCGCACCGTTAGATGGCATGACAAAAAGATCACTCCACGGACCTTTGTTCTTGGACAAAGAGTTTTACTTTTCAATTCACGTTTACGTTTGTTTCCAGGTGAGCTTAGGACACGTTAGTCGGGACCCTTTGTCATTATGAAGGTATCCCCACATGGAGCAATGGAGTTACAAAGCAATAATGGAACAACCTTCAAGTGAATGGTTAACGATTAAAGCACTACATCGGTGATGAAGAACGCCGAATTGAGAACCTTGCTTCCATTGAATGATCAATTGGATCAGTCTAGCTAAGAGACCTTAAAGCAAGTACTTATTAGGAGGCAACCCAATTTTATTGCTTTCTTTATTATTTTAACTTCTTCATTCTATTTTCAAAATTCATAGAGTCATTCATATGCTTTCATATTTTCAGGATCATGGTTCATCATAAAAAGTACTCTTTCCACCAAGCTTGCTTGGTGGCTTCCAGCTTACTCCCAATCCTGTTCTTTCTTAGTTCGGCTCTCTTATGCATTGAGGACAATGTATGATTATAAGTTTGGGGTGGGAGGCGTTGCTCATACTTTTATTTGCATCTTCTTATCCTATTATGCATGTTTGTGAGGTTTCAATGATCATATGCATGTTAATGAAATTTTGAAAATTTTGGAGCCTTTAAAGATAACGAAAATTGTTTTATGGTTGTCTGCTTATGATGTTGATTGCACATGATGAGATTCGAATTTGCATGATAGATGACTTATTGTGGAAATAGGACAACATTATCTTGAGTTAAGTTCATTTAAGTTCATCTTAAATCTTCCATATTCTTGAGCACGTAGCCACTTTAATTTAGAATCTTTAACTGAAAAAAGGATTAAGTTGGGTATATTTGGTTGTCACTCTGAAAGGCCCCACGGGTTAGAGAGTTGAAATGCATGATGGTTTGTAATCTTAGACTAAGGAAAAAGAAAAGAGTATACATGCCTTTGAGAAAAAGTGTACACAAAATATATGAGCTTTACATGCCTACCTTTTTAAATGTTCTAGTAATGAGTATGCATGGATGGGGGTAAAAAGAGCTGTCTTTGCTATGATCAGTAAGAATGTCTGGGAATTGACTAGGTACGAGTCCCTACAATGAATGTGTGAAAGCTAGTACCCCTAGGTAAACGAATGCAAGTTTAGGGCCCATGAAAAAGTGATTGAATGGCACCTTAGTGGATATATTACTCGCTTGAAATGTGTGAAATGTTTGAAAATTGGTGCATGAGTTAGAGTAGGGGAAAACTAAGGAAGCTCTCTTAAGTCTCAATTTGAGTTTTAGCATTTTGAATTAAATGAGGTTTGCACACATACACATGGGAGATAGCAAGATTTAGCCTTGAAAGTTTATACCAATATTTTCAAGATTTGCTACCACCATCAAATGCCCCTACCTCAACTTCACAACCCATTGTTGCGACCGCATCATCTTCACACCAGCCATCTGGAGCTACCACTCCCTCTGTCCATGCCACAGCTGTAGTGGATACATGGTAGAGCAGCTGGGGAGTTTAATGGCATAGTCTCGTGCATATTAGGCTTATGCCAAGACTCGGGATGACCCATTTAAGAGGTTCTTGAACTCAATCATGCCCGGTCACTACCTTATTGTTCCTCCCTTCCCAGACAATATTCTTCAAGACCCCTTGGAGGAAGAACATGACGACGAAGTTGATGATGAGGCTTTTGCTCAGGATTAGGGGAGTTTTCGTGTTCCTTCTACTTGTTTCTTCTTCTTCTTCTTTTTAATTATTGATGCATTCTTGTTTTTATTTCATTTTAGTTAGGTTTGGTTTGGTATCATTTTTTGTTTGGTTTATGTTAATTCTGCTAGAAACATAATTTGATTGAAAAGGTTAGTTTTAAGCTTGCTTGTCGCTTTGAGTGTAAAGATGATCTTGATGATGATATCCAAGGCATATCTCCTTTTGACATGCATTACAATCAACCCTAAAGAGTACAAAACTAAGATGTATTATTTGTTTGTATGTGCAAAACATCTTTTGGCTAATCTTCTGCATGTTCAAACTAACTGTTTAGCACACAAGATGAGCTTAGCCCTATGTTTTGCATTATCACTACAATTTTCGTCTTGGTTTTGTACCCCTTATGCTATCTTAGTCAATAAGGGCATTGCCTCCTTGAAGTTTGGGGGAGCGATTGATTTTACAAGTATTTGTGTTGATCTCCTTGTGTCTAAAATATCATTTATGGGGATATGTGCACAAATCATGTATGTTGCTAGGCATTTTTTTTAAAAAATAAAAAATAAAGCTAGGACGACATTCCTCCTTTCTAAGTTTTCCAAAGTAGCTAGAAAAAAAGCATGATACCCATGTTTTCTTTTTGTGAAACGCTTAATAAGGGAAGTGAGTGTTCTCCCATAGTTGTTTCCCTTACTCGTAGTCAAATGTTTGCAGGTAACCCGTGGGGGCAAACTGGGACGAAAGTGAGAGTGACATTAAGGTCTTGTTCTAGGGAAAAAAAAAAGGAAAAAAAAAAAAAAAAAAAAAAATAGAAAAAGAAAAAGGGAAAATAAAGGCTTGTAAAATTGGAGTCCTAAGGCCTGGCAAAAGTTTAAGGTTGTGGGGGGAGGGGGCTACTTTACATTTTGATATGGAGTTTGAAAGGGTTGAAATAACGCAGTGGAAACAGTACAGAACCAAACTCAAAATTAATTGGGATTTTGAAATACCCATACATTAGAGAAAAAAAAATATAGAAAACCTACTATATTAAAGGGTTAAGATGCTTTTAGAATTAGAAGCCTTACATTCGTTGTTGACTCTGAATCTACGAATCTTCTTTTGGCTTCTGTTCTCTGAGTGATGAGATAAAGGATTGTGAATCCTTTTCTCGATATGGGAAAAACTTGAGAGAATTTTAAAGAAGAAGAAGAAGAAACCAAAAAATCACAAAATTGTTATACAGTTTTTTTCTTTTGCAGGCATATATGGAGAGAGATCAGAAGACGTGGGAGTAAACCACGTAAAGTGTAACTCCCACGTGTGGGAGTTACCTTTTTATTTATTTATTTATTTATTATTTTATTTAACAATTAATTAATTAATTAATAATTAATTAAAATTAATTTAATTAATTATTTCATTTAAATTATATTTAAATGAATATCTTCCATATAACCTATAGTTTTAATTCCTTTAATTTAATTAAATCAAATTTAACTAAAATAAATTAAGAAAATTAATTCTTTAATTAATGAATATCTAATATTTAATTTAACCTACATTTAAATCATATTCAATTGTTATTCTCTCATAACGTATTGTTTTCATGTGCATCTAATACACATTAATTTTAACCTATAGTTTTAATATGAATCTAATTCATATTAATATTTGAACTCCTTCAAATATTTAATTCTCCTAAAAAATTAATTTTGTATCATATCCAAAATTAAATTTATATTATAAAGTTCAAAATAAACTTTATATTATAATATATCATCATACATTATCTTATTTCCATAAGTAAATTTGAATATTTCAAATTTCATTCAAGACATAAATACCTCATCACTCTTTTCAAGCTAGAAGAGGACCTAATGGACCTACATATTAGAAGCTCCAACGATATTAGATCAATCAACTAAACTCATTAACCATATTAATCAATATTCGTTAACTGTGGGTACACTCCACTAAAGACCCACAGCTGCACTCTTCTCACTGCAGATATAGTTCTGTGTCCATGAATATAGACCAATAACAGCAAATTAGTTCTTTACAAGTGTTCATAACACCAGTTGGGTCAAATTACCATTTTACCCCTAGATTACTTCTAAATCCTTAAGTATTAGTGCTTCTCTGATGAACAACCTATTTATGGTCCAACCATTAAACAGAAACCCCTCCCAGGCCAAAGAGAAGGTAGAGCCCTCTATTCAAGTCCTAGAGACACCACTTAAGAGAATACTTATCTACTTACCCTAAAGATGGAAATGAGTGAATTTCATCTTGTATAATTATGTCTCCAACTCCCTCCTCGGTCTTGTTCCCAAGATGGTGGGCATATTGAGTCGGCAAATGGCCACTCTCACTCATACAAATCAAAAGACAATCCCTCGTGAACAGGAATTCACAATATACTTAGGATTAAGACTAAGTTGCCTAGGTCATCTTATTGAAATAGAAAGATAACTAGTCAACGGAGTTACATCTAGTGATCACTATTTCGTGGTCCAGTCTTATGCAAACTTATTGCATAGGATACCCGCACTCGCATGTCACCTACACAAACAAATTAGATCATTGCGTTTGTATCAAATACAAAGTGGGCTGTATTCATAATATCATTAGGATAAGGTACTTAGCCTTATCCCTCTACTATAAATCCTTTAAACTATATCTTGAACATTGATCTTCGTATGTCCCCACATACAGTTCAAGACTCATAAAATAGCCTAGGATGTTAGCTTATTGGATTTATGGTTATTAAAACAAAACAAACAAAAACAATCAATAACACTATTTGAAATAACACATCAATAACTCTTTATTAATGATTTAATGACGGTCAAATAATTACATTTACAATCTACGAGTTTTAGGGCATAAAACCCAACAGAGTTTTGGTGAGACTTGCAAAGCATGTGAGAATATACTAGGTTTAGTGATTAGTAGCTAGTTCTTTTTGGCATGTTGGTTGGATATTCAAGGGAAGTTGAGTTTGCTTATGGATGATACTCTTGTGAAGACTTTTTGGGAGATTGAACATGTAAAACTTTTAGATTGGAAACCTCTTCTGAAAGTTATCATCTTTGCATTTTCCAACTTGAGCATGTTTAAACTTTATTACCTTTCTTTTTGTTCTATTTTGTTGCTTGAGGACCAGCAAGGATTCAAGTTTGGGGGTGTGATACGTTGCATGAAATGCATGTTTGAACTTGTTATTTCATACTTTTACTTAGTAAAATGAGCATCTACATGTGTTTTTCCCTATATATGTTCTAAGTGGACAAAATAATCCTACAAAGGTTTTTAAAGTGCCAGAAAGTGATTTTTACTAATTTGTGGTGAATATATGGACTTTGGTAAGTAAAATCAACAGATTTGGAGAAAATGAGTTGATGCGCTTGCATCATTTGAAGTCAATGTGGTCGCATCAAAACCCTAAAAATCAGAAGTTGACCTAGTTGCCTATAGTTGCATTTTCATCTTGGCCTGTTTCTCAATGCCAAAATCAGCTAGTCAACCTCCAAAACTTTAGTTTCAACTATCCTACAACTGATTTGGACCTATAAAAGGATGAGGATGCCTCTTTTGCAATCATCACACAATCCACAATCAAAGTTAAACTTTCCTTCAAGAAAGCCCTCCACTTTCAGTTAGAAACTTCATGAACGGTGGTTCCTCTAAAGTACTTTAGCTCTAGATCATCCCTACATCTTGAGAGTCAAATGTAGAGACGAAATTTGCCCTTGAAAAAAGAGAATTGAGTCAAAGGATAAATTTGGGAGTTTGAGATTGTTCTTACTTTATTTCTTTTCTACTTGTTTTCATCTTTTCTTTTAGTGAACTCTACATTGTAATTATGGTTTATGAGTCAATGAAATTCATTAATTTGTTCTTAATAATGAGCTAAAATCCTCTAAGGGATTCAGTCATGTGAATGGCTTTAGGTAGTATGGCTTGATCAATGCTTATGTTTCATACCACTTGACTTACACATTTCTTTTGTTGAATATAAAGATAAAATGTTTAAATTAAATTAGCCACTTAATTTAGAAAACTAGTGGAATTTTAATGCTGAGAAAGTTAGGGCGTAAACGGATGTCACAAAAGAATATGGGACTAAGTGCCTAGAAATAGGATGGTTGCGTAACCTTAGAAATAAGGTACACTGTAGGGCAAAGGAATTGTGCCCAATTAATTTAAGATCTAGTTAACCATAGAAATATAGACTTTAGCTGCTTATAGCTTCTAAAGGAACTTGATACAAGACCCAATGGAAAAAGTTTCCTGCTCATGTTAATTCACTTTCCTGATATGATGCAGCTTCATTGCTCAAGGCACATTGCTTGAATGGTTGAAGCATAGTCGTATCCCTATTCAACCTAAAGTAAATTGAACTAGTCTCGTGGGATACAGCTTTTGGAATACTCCAAAAATTATCATTTCACTGATAGTGTATGCTTGCACTAGACCACATCTATCTATATATTTTATCACTCGTTCACTTTTAGTCAATCAATACCTCAAGTGTTGAGGACAAATGTCTAATTATCCCCTCTTGGTAGGAGACAGTTAATACATAAATGAGACTTAACATATAATTGGTTAGTTATATCGGTTATTTCAATGGTGTGACTATTGAGTACAAAATTAAAAAAAAAAAATTCTCAAAGTATCTATAGATAATGAGAAATTTTTGTGTATGGTGTTAAGATTTGATCTTTCATAAGATATACTAGGTCTTACAAAGATTTAGAGAAATCGATGGTAACATTAATTTATCCTATGTGGTGGAGAATGGTACGTAAGTTAATTGTTTTTGCTTATGAAGCAAAAAATTATGTAGCCATAAAATATCCTTAGAGATAAGAAAGTATTTAAGTTCTGAGTTAGTTTATCACATTTTATGAGATAATAGTAGTGCAAAGACTAACACTAAGGATATTAGTAAACGTCAATTCTAGGGTAAGACATTTTGAAAGGAAGTATCATGGTAGTGACCAAGATGACATTTAATGACATATATTTCGATTTATATAAAAAGACCCTCTAGGCTAAAGAATTTGAGGATCACCTAAAATGTCTAGGGTTATGAGACAGGTATCTTCTTCATTATGGCAAGTGGGAGAACATGTTAGGTATAAAGTATGCCTCAGGATACATGTCTCACTGACTTTACTGTAAATGGGAGATTATTGGGATTTGTGCCCTAAAACCTTGTAATTAATTAGCTGATTAATTTAATTATTAAATACGCAATACTAAATTATCCATTAACAATAAAAATCCAATGTTATTATATGTATTCTTGGACAATATGTAGTTGACATACATGTGGATCATGTTTAAGAAATAACCTAAAGGTCTATAATATATGGATAAGATCGAGTGCCTTATCTTGGTAACATTATGGATATGAACCATAAAATAAATGGTTACAAATGATTTGTTCCAAATCATTCATGTTGAGACATGTGAGTGGAGGTATCATATATAAAGAGTTTGTATAAGACCGGACTAGGAAATAATTAATCTCTCTTTGTAAATCTATTAATTAATGAGATTAATATTTCACAAGATGATTATGTATGACTTGATCTTAATCCTGAGTGAGTTATAAATTGCTTTCTGTGAGGATTCGTCATTTGACAAACTCCTGTCTTTGAGGGTTCGTCCTTTGATTTGCATGGGTGAGAATGGCTCGAGTCGTCGACTCAATAAGTTTACCATTTTGGGGACTTGACCAAATAGAGAGCTAGGAACATAGGTTCACAAGATGGAATTCACTCTTTCACGCATAGGGTAAGTAGATGAATAGTTCCTTTAAGTGTTGACTCCAGGACTTGAACAAAGGGGTCTCATTCTCTCAATAACCCAATAGGAACTAGTTTATGGTTGGACAATGAACAAATTGTTCATTAGAGGATTAGTGGTACTTAAGGAAAAGAGGTAATTATAGGGGTAAAACGAACATTTGACATAGTTGTAATTACGAACAGCTCGTGAAGGATCAACTTGTTTATATTGAGTATATCTATGGACACAACTTGTCCTACCGTACATAAGAGTTCAAATATGGTCTATAGTGGTTTATACTATAGTTAATGAATAAATGTTAATTTAATTAAAGAGTTTAATTAATTAATCTTGGATCATTGGAGCTTATAATTTATAGGTCCATAAGGTCCCCTTGATATCTCACCACAAACCAACAAGGATCAAATATATTGAAAGTAAATTTGAAACGTTCAAATTTATGAGAAAAAATATTAATTATATTAGATACAATGAATGCATGTTTTATTATATAGTTTATTTGAATGAGATTCAAATTATAACTTTATAATATGGAGAATTAATTTATTAGAATAAATAAATTATTTAATTTGAATGAGATTCAAATTAAAGACTCATTCAAATTAAAGAAATAATTGCTAATTTAAATATTTAAATCCTTTTAATATGAGATATTAAATGGATAATGATAATTAAAATTTCTAAAGGGTTATTGATTCGTGTAAAAAATACATGTTTTTAAGCCTTATTTTAGTAGTGTTTCTTGGGAAATATGGTATCTTGCATGTTAAAATTCCCCATAATATATGTTAAATAGATTAAATAGTGAAAAGTAGGGTTTATTGGATGCTTAAAGTGTATTTTTGACATATTGAATATGTTTTAGACGCTTTTACATTGTTTTTTTTAGCAATTTTGCAGAAATCATTGTCGATGTGCCCGCATCGCCAAAATAGGATATGCCTGCATCAAAATCCTAGTTTTAGAAACATTGACTAATCGACCACAGTTGCGATTTACTTAGTCTTCAGTTGTTCCTCAGCGCCAATCTGATTGGGAAACCTCCAGAACATGGATTTCGTCCCTACCTAACCTCTATTGAAGCCTATATAAAGGATTGAAGCCTTCCTTTTAAGGGGAAAGCTTCCTCCACTGGAAATCAGTCCTCCAAGAAGAACCTCCACTCAACTTCTCAGTCTTACTCTAAGAACAAGAGTTCCTCTAGAGTTCTTAGGTGTTAGGGCTTCCCTACCACACGAGAGCGTGTGTAGAGCGAAAGGATTGGTCCTTGAGAGAGGAAAGTTTTTTTCTTGAGTTTTTAGAGATTGGGGAAGTCATTTGAGGATTGGTACTGTAATTTTTAGCACCCATTTATATTTTACTTCTTCCTTTACTACTCTTGCACATTCATTCTGTACTTATGATTTTCAAATTAATGAAAATGATTCTTTTATTATTTATCATGAGCTAAATCCATCAAGGCTTCAATTATGTGGATGCCCCTCAGGATTAAGAGTAACCTTGTAGAGTTCTATAAATAGAGCCCAAGGGAGCCCTCATGGAACACTCAACACTACAATATAATCTCCATAATCGTTCTTCCCAATTCCCTCTCGTCTTGCAAAAGTGGTTCCCACAAACCAGATCCTTGCTAGAGTCATAGCAAGGAAAATATCATGAAAAAAGGAAGACTTCAAGGAGAAAGCTAATAGTTCGAGGAGGAGATTTCACTGTGGTTATGTATTGGCAACGGTATGGTGCTTAACCTTCTTTTAATTATTTTTATTTTTAATTCTTTCAAGAAATCAAAGGATATGATTCCATTGCTTCCATTGTAACCATAAAGGCTCTATTCACCCATAGTTGGAGAGTCAATTGACACCTAAAGATTGCCATATTTTCATGTGTGAATGTATGTAAAGGGGATTGAGTTACATCATACTCTAAATACATAGTATCAAAAAATCCCACAATCTCACCCACCGGTCTATTACAGTGCTATGTTGACCCGAAATACTCTTTAGGGCATGACAAGCAAGTTTGGCTTCACTACTAGGACATTGACCTTCTCTAATAGAACTAGAAATTTATTGTTTGCATGTTCTTCAGCTTCTTCGCAATGTTAACACCAGATGTAAGGGCAATCATGGAGTCTCATACCAATATTTGTCCCACAAGCATATCGATCACCAACAACATCCAATGGCATCCCCCACTGTTGTACAACATGTACACATAGTCAACTGCCTTCTAGTGGGTGTGGTAATCTAGTTGTTTCCCTTCCATATATTTCAACACAGTGGTATCCTTTAGGCAGGTATACTCCAACTCCAATAGAATAGTCCCTCACTTAAGCTCATCATATATAAGTTGGGGTTATGCCAAAGGTAGTTCTGCAAACAAAACAAGTAAGGAGTTAGTCAATACAAATAAGTAATATACAATGATATTGTGCAACAGGACTCACCGGGACTACTCTACCAGCTATGCTAAAGCTCTTCTTAATTTGGGTCGGAAACACATTCTCTATGATCTTCTTACGGACGAATAGAAATAGTGTGTGATATGAAAACCCTAAAAATTAAAAAATTAGGAATGCAATTGAACCCCTAACAACAAATTCTAAACCCCCAAATCAATTAACATCATTCCAAAGGGAAGGCTTAGCATTGGATTACTTTTTTATCAAAGACCATGAGCCAAGAAGAACTATTTTCCTAATCATAGTTTGAACACTCCACAAGTAAGTTGATCAATCTTACCTAATGCTCAAGCATTCAACTTTAGATCAATAATTGCAAAAAGGTTGGCAATGAATCTCTGTCATCATCACAGAGGAAAGTTATCATTTCCAAAATCAAAATACAAAACTATCCAACACAACCTAATGGTTGGGCTTAATATAGCCTCCCAGTGAAACCCTAATGCCACATCATTAATCATAACAAAAATGTCTCAATTACCCATACTTAAAATGTAATAAAAATGATAAAATTGAAAAATAATAAAATTACATCAAAATCATTAAATAAAAATATAATATAACTTGATGCCTTGAACGGTTCATATCATCCTCTCCTCCTTTTGAAGGATTCGTCCTTGAATCCAAATCAAAGCCTTATAGAGCAGCTTTAAAATCATGAGAAGAAAATAATGTTACGTTTCTTGGACTTCTCTTGGATGATCTCCTTTGGAAGGTAACTTGGTAGTCATGAGATGTCAAATGTTGACATTGTCTTAGATTCCATCTATTTTGGAGATAAGATTAGTCCTTCCAATCCTCTAAGGCCAATCTTTGAGCTTTGGTTCAAAGTCAATACTTTAACATCCTGAAAAAACTCAAAAGAAAAGCTAGGTAAACTTGGTTGAAGCTCACTTCTCAGAAACCAAACTCTTTTGTGAAGAAAGTTTTGAATGTTCGATTTTGTAAATAGGAAGGGTTGTACATCACAAATTTCAAAACTCACATTCTTGACTTTTCTCTCATTTACACCGAGTACTCTTCACATGCTTTTCTCCTTCATATATTTCTATTGTTTTTGTCTCGATCTCATGCCTTTTGCTTTCCAACTCACACACACCATGTTTTACTTCTCTTGGAAGCAATGGTACAAAAGTAGGATCAAATGTTACTTTGGGTTAAAATAGACTAACAATTTTAACACAATGTATACTAGTTCACTACCATCTACTTCCTCTACCCATCACTATTAACATATGCTTCTCTAGAAATAAGTGGTATAATAGTAGTAGGAAGATTACAATCATATGATTCCTTGCTACCTAATATCCTACTAGGCAAAATACCATTATCATGCATAGGTGTAACATTCACAAGTTTCTTTTCACTACTTTCCACATTATCAAAGTGCTCAAATATGGTAGTTAAGCTAACTTTTTCTACTAATGAGTTGAAATTGGTACTAGATTTAGATTTAGTGTACCTTGAAGATCTCATTTGGAATTGCTTTTCTATCTTGATGGCAACATCACAAGGTCAAATCTCTTCTCGATCGACAAGTATCTCAACAATTTCCTCATTAAGTCCATTGTAGAATCGATCCATGGTAGTTTCCTCATCCTCAAATATGTTAATCTCCTCAAGTAATCACAACATCTCTTCGTATTAATTTTTCACACTTGCTCCCTTGTTTCAAAGTTTGCAATCTATGTAAAGCTTGAGGAACAAAACGCTTCCTCATGAGTAGCTTAATTTCTTTCCATGAGGGTATTGCGTAACCTCCTTTTTGACAACAAGAGATTCCACCATGTTAATGCATATTCCTTAAAAGTAAAAATAATAAGTTTTACCTTATCCTTTGCACTATAGTGATGGTGATGGAATATGACATGGATTTTCTCCTCCAAAGAAGATACTCATCCGAATTTGAATTACTTCCAAAGAACAATGGAAGCATGTTTCGGTCAACATGACAACTATTGATCGAGTTCTTCTTTGTGTATAAATGACTTACAAATTTTAGTTGTTTATAACTCCTGCTTAATTGACATGCTTGCTTGATGTTTTTTTTCTAGTTTCTTTTTTCTTTTCAATTTCAAAGTCTGCACCCGAAGCAATTTCTTCCAATTTCTTCAATTCTCAGCAGATTAGTGCCCCCACAAATATTTTTCCCCTTCAATTTTTTTTCCTCTCATTCACTTTTACTTCTGCAGCCCTGCCCTTAATTTTACCATTTTTTAAATTTCAATTCTGTCGCAGCACACACAAATCAGTTTTTTTTCATCTTTCTATTATACCACAATCCAACTCCAATCAAATTCTTTCTTTTTTGCTATCAATCTCAACTATGCAGCCCCGAATTTTCACAAACATAAATCATCCTTTTTTTTTCCTATTCAATTGAAACTAAAATTTCAACAATCTAAAATTCCGATGCAACTTTTTTTTTTTCTACAAAAGAACAACCCAACAACCGTAATTAATTAGAAAATAGACTTAACAAAGAAGTGATTGCATAAAACATATACCCAAGCTAGAGCCTAGGTTCTAATACCAAATGATGTGAAAACCCTAGCAATTGGAAAATAAAATGTCATAAAAAGGATAAAATTGGAAAATAATAAAATTACATCAAAATTATTAAATAAAATATAAAAAATAACTTGATGCCTTGAATGGTTCACATTAGTGTGTCAATCATCTGCAACTCAAAAAATAAAAAAACAATGTGTTAAATAAATGTACATAAAGCATGATTAAATCCTAACATTTAATAAATGAAAAGTACTTACATCGTCGTCCATAAATGTGTTTAGAGTTAGTAAGCTCTTAAACCACGGCTTCCTCCATATCGACTGGACCTCACCCTCACCCTTCAACGATACACCCAGCATCTCCTCTGGAGGAGAAGAGTTTCCATGTACCTATCTGCGCATAGCAGGTCTAGAAATTGACTCAAGTAAGTTCGCTCCTCATCAATCGGAATGAGGTCATTTATCCGAGCCTACATCTAACCATTATATAAAAATAAACCATAAGCCCTACAATGTAAACTATAAAGAATGACTTACCACTTGAGACCGAAACACTTGGTTCCAAATCACCTTAAATTCAGGTGAGTACGTGTAGCACCATCATAGAGTGTGGTATGGCATCACTAGAGAGCCTACTCATAACTCATTCGTTGAGTGACAAGACGATCTCATACACCCAGACCTACCAATTTTAACACGAAACGAACAACTGTTATTACACGATAATATTAAGTCACCAAGAGCAAATATTTCGAGTTATAATTAACGAACCTGAAATGCGAACATAAAGCCGTATAAACTATATGACTCAGGTGACTTACTATTAGCAAGTTTCTTATTGTAAAGTTCAACCATTTATGTGCACCCTGTAAGCTACTCAAGGTCTTCTAAAAAATCATAGTGCCCCAATCGTAGTTGAAGAAGTCTTTCTAGTCGTTAATGGAAGCCAACATAGTCCAGTCCATGTGTTACCTCTTTTCCCTCCCCTTCATAGTGAGCTCAATGAAATAAAATATAGCCAACTTCACCGCATCCTCATCACTCGCGAACTCATAGTCTGGAAACAAGTTGTCTAACTCAGATCCATTCATCTCAGTCCTATCAACCAAGTAAAACTGCCTAAGCCTATATGGTCTACACTTGATGTGTCCACAAGAATAGGCCTCATAAAGCTCTTCCGACAATCAAATAATATTTATAAATTATCAAACCAACTACTCATACTACTAAGTAGCACAAGTGGCAAGTCCAGGGTCGAACCACAGGAAAGCTCGAATGTAGTTTCAAACTAATTAGAATTTCTAGCTAAAGTGATGTGGGGGGGGGGGGGGGGGGGGGGGG
>QLSR01000054.1:1760881-1799879 GCA_031780015.1 Citrullus colocynthis
GGGGGGGGGGGGGGGGGGGGGGGGGGGGGGGGGGAGGGGGTGGAATGGATGAGAATTTAAAGCGAGGAAAATAAAGCGCGGGAATGTAAATTGCAGAAAATTAAAGTGCAGGAAAGTAAACGAGCCTAGGCTAGAAAATAGGATTCACCCAATTGTTTGATTTGATCATTGGATTTTCATAAAAGAGTTCTCATGAACTAATGTGTTTAACCAACTTACCCCGAAAAGACCAAGGCAAGCGCCCTAATTACCAATTAATTACTCAATTAAACTAGATGCTCAATTAACTAGGTTTGATAGCCTCCATGGAAATCTTACATCTACCCTAATTGAGCATCTAGTTTAATTGAGTAATTAATTGGTAATTAGGGGGCCAAATTGCTTGGGTTCGATGGCGTCCATAACAAGTAAACAACCATGTTAAGCTCAATAGGCCAACTAAGACGATTAATAACCCAGATAGCCCTAAGTTACTAACCGCTTGCGTTCTTAAATTATCCTAGTCATGCAATGTTGTAAAAGGGTTATTCTAAACAAGCGTGCTTTAGATTTGCTACTTTGCAATCAGTACATTTGTGCAAAACATATTATGCATTAATCCTTAGCTCAAAAGAAGTTAAAACACACCCAAATACTTGGATTAGCTACTTAAGATTAACACAACATCATGAAGCACAATATGCATCAAACTCTAGCCTAGCAAAGGATACATGAAGATTGGCCAGATCAAGCATACATTCTAAGCATAGATGATATGCAATTCCGCAAGTGCACGAGTCAAGTTATAATATAGTGAAAATGACTTGAAAGGCCGAGTATCGTCCTCAGGAAACTGGTTTGATTATTCTTTTAGCTATTCAAAGATCTGTCCAATTTTATTTAGGGGACCGACTTGTAATATCACTTAAGCTAAACTAATCTAAGAAGGCAAACAAAAGTGATCGAGATATGAAAATTATCAACTAAGAGTCGTTTTAGAAAATAGATTTAATCAAAGGTATTATTAAACACAATTGCTTAACTCTGGAAGTAATTAACACAACACTTAGATCTAGAAGTCTTTTATCTGGATTGAATCTTTCAAAAGCAATCTTTTCTTTTACTAAAACCCTAAAATTTCTTGAAACTAGGTGATTAAGAAAGCATTGAGAACCTTCATCAACAATCTCTACCGTTATCTAACTACTTTCTATGTTTTCAAACAATAGTCTAACATGCATGATCTAATTTAAACATACTTTATCAAGCAAGATTTAAATCATAGAATCATTCAAATGTTGACCCATTCAAAAGTATTAAGAATGGTCATGCTAGAAAGCATAAATGCAAATTAACATTCAAGAAACAAAGTGTTTAACAATTTAAACCTAAAAATTCATCTACCCCTAAAAATATGAGAAATTTATCCTAACGTGGCTTCCATAGACAAAACCTACATTATAACAACAAAATATAGCAAATAAACCAAGAATAATGAAAAGGAAGAAAGTTATCCGGCTTCCAAGCTTGTCTCCGGAATGGATTTGGCCTTCCAACGATCCTCGATCCTTCCGGCATCATGGAATCTCCATATCTTGCACTAAACTCTCACTCTCAGTCTCCAATTCTCAAACTCTTGACGTGTTTTTGTGTGTCTTCTCTTGTGTTTCTTTCCCTAGAGTTGCTGAAGACCCTTCAATATATAGAAGTGGTCACCTAAAATTTTTTCTAAATTGGCAAAATCTTCAAAAAAAAAAAAAAAAAAAAAGAGGAAAGAGCGCAATGATGCTTGTCCGTCATAATAGGGGCAACATCACGACACTATTCGTCATCGTTGCCAGGTTTCAAGCATAGCATCGCCCCGCTACGATGCTCACCACATAGCGTCATGACGCTCTCTGCCAGCGACATGACGCTCCCAAATTTGATGCTCTTGAGTTGAGAGTGCGGTGGGTTTTTTTCCATCTTTTCTCTCATTTCTTGCTTGGTTTTGTCTCGATTTGGTTCTTTTGACTTCTAAACCTTATTTTCTTCATTATCACCTGAAAACCATTAGCAAACACATTAAATCTAATAAAAATATCCCTAAATCAAAGGCAAGAAAACACTTTTTAGGTGCTTTTCAATAGATTATAAAACAAATCCAAGAACCACAGAAATTCCATGAGAAACTAGAAATTAAACATTAATCCTCAAAATCAAACAATGAGTTTCACCTAGCCCTAAGCTAGCACACTTGCCTTAGCCTTAAATATGGTCTAAGATAAGCTTTACAATCATAAAATACTCCCAAAATGCAAGAATTATAGAGGGAAGGATAAGAGGAGAAGAGAAAGTGGGATTGAAAGCCCGACTAAAATCGGGAAAAATACAATTTATATCGAGGGATGAGCGTCGCTGACTCTATTAGAGCATCGTTACACTCTAGGTAGAAGCCGTAACGTTAACCTTAAGCATAGCGACTCTACGCGCGTTACATTTCCGTCAAAGTTCAGAGCATAGTTGTGCTTTAGGAGAGCGTCGCTGCACTCTCACCATATTTGCTCTCTGCCTTTGAGTGTAGAGCAGAGCATAGTTGCGCTCTGCTCTATGCTGCCCCCAGGGGCATTTTTGTAATTTCACATCCTTGAGCTTCAGGTGCCTGATTTCTTTCCGATAGCTCCAAATCAACCTTAAACAACCCATAACGCTCTGAGGTGCATGATTTGTTTGAATTTTCTATAAAATAGAATAAACACATAAAATCCACAAATAAGCCCGAATTAAGTTAGAAAAAATAACACTTTTACGGTGCTATCAATACGCATCACTTTGAACCACACGCCTAGAGCTATATCTCAACCCCCTCACTATATCAAACAACTCTTGCCCAAGAGATAACTTCTTCCCTAATAACTTAAAGTTAATGGTGTCTTTCATAGTCTACTCCACCTCTCTTAGAAGAATATAATGGCACCAAGACCCATTAAAAACTAACTTCATATAAAAAAAAAAAATGTCCATTTTTTTCCTAAACATATATAACAGTCTAAGAGAGCATTTGATGCTCTGAGTTGAGTTGAGTTGAGTTGATAATTATTGTCTCGAGAGTTAAATTATCTGTGGAGTTAAATTATTTGTGCTTGTGGTGCACAGTTGAGTTGAATTGAGCTAGGGTATCTAGTGCAGTTTTTTTTAAACGAAATTGATTATTTATTATTTATTTTTTTACTTTTTTAAAATTTTCAACTATACACATCTTTTACTAAAATATTTAACACTAAAAAATGTTTTTTTTTTTAATTCTTAAAACATAACATATTCTTGCAAAGTAAATATATACTACACACAGATTTTGAATTTAATTTTTGAATATTCAATTACATAACGTATATCTTTTTTCCTTTCCTATACATCAAACATATTCCAAGAAAATGAAAACCTTTCACAACTACTTAGCCTTCAATCATGAACATTGAAGAAACTTAAATATCAAATAACTTTATACCCTAAATCTCGTGGTTTGTAATTTGTCAGCAAATTATTTAATTAATAAATAAAGTTTCATTTATTTTGACGTTCGCATACAGATGGATCATGTTCAAGTAATAACCTAAAAAGTTTATAATATATGGATAAGGTTGGGTATCTTATCTTGGTAACACTATTGATACGACCCACTTTGTAAATGTTACAAATGATTTGATCCAAATCATTCGTGTGGAGACATGCAAATGGGGGTTATACAATGAGTTTGTATAAGACTCATACTACGAAACATATAATCTCTTTGTAACACTGTTGACTGAAAAGATGGATAGATTAATATTTCAAACGATGACCATATGTAATTCGATCTCAATCCTGAGTGAGTTATGGACTTTTGCTAATGAGGAAGCATCCTTTGATTTGTATGGGTGAAAGTGACCCAAGTTGCCGACTCAATATGCCTACCATTTTGGGAAAGAGAATGAGTGGGGAGTTAGGAGCATATAGCTTCACAAGATGAAATTCACTTCTTCTTATCTTTAGGGAAAATGGACAAGTTGTTTCCTTAAGTGCTGACTCCGAGACTTGAACAATGGGGCCCCATCCTCTCATTGGCCCGAGAGAGATTTAGTTTATGGTTGGACTATAAACAAATTGTTCATTAGAGGATCAATGATACTTAAGAAGGAAGAGGTAATTACAGGGGTAAAATAGTTATTTGATCCAACTTTAATTACGAACAACTTGTGAAGGAACAACTTACTTATAATGGTTATATCCATGGAAACAAAAATATCCTACAGTGCTAATAATGCAACTATGGGTCTTTAGTCAAGTGACCCGTAGTTAATGAATGTTGATTAATGTAATTAAATATGTTATGAAAGAGATTAATTAATTAATCTTGGATTATTGAAGCTTCTAATATGTAAGTCCAGTAGGATCTTCGACTAGTTCACAATGGGTAAAACAATGAAAATTAATTTTGAAAGAATTTGAAATGTTCAAATTTATTAACGGAATTTATATAAATAGTATATGATACAATTAATAAAATATATATAAATATATTATATTATAAAGTTAATTTTGAATGAGATTCAAATTTAAACTATATAATATGCGATGATTAATATTTCAATGAGATTCAAATATTAAATTAATATGAATTAGATTCATATTAAAACTATAGGGGTAACATTAATGTGAATGAGATTCATAATAAAATTATAGGTTATGAGATAAATATATTTGAATATGATTCAAATATCTATATTTAATTAAATATATAATATTTAATTAAAATAAATAAAATTAATTAATTTGATTAATTAATTAACATTATTAGATTAGATTTGATTTAATTAAATTTGATTTAATTTAATTAAATTAAAAAGTCAAATAACTAGTGGAGGAGCGGGGAGAGAAGTCTTTCCTCTCTCTTCTTTAAACTTGTAGAAAGCTTGCAATAGTGAATGTTATGTTGTTGATGTGAAAAAACAGAAGGGTAGATTCACTTTCACTCTCACTCTCTCTCAAATTTTCTCACGAAAACCAGAGAAATCTCTCTACATTATTCTTCCCTTAGTTTCAGAAAGGTTCCCTCATAACCTTTCCTTGCCAAGAGATATAGCGGGGAGGTCCTATTGGTGGTGCCCTTTGTGAATGAAAAAGAAGAAGTTCATGCTGCCTTTTGTAGATTTGGAGAATAATTGAAGAACAGTTCTTCAAAAGGTAAACTTCTTCTTTTCCTTTGTAAAAAGCATGCTTAATCTATTATGTATATTAAAATTTTTTGTTCTCAATTCTTGAGCTTAAATGAAACAAAGCATCACACGCTTCCACACAGGATTCAATCCCTTTAGTTGGAGCATGAAGTTGGTCGTCGGAATTGGTCACAAGAGGTGGTTGTCGGAGTATGTCGCTAGAGTTGCCTTTGTGCGAAGGTGGTCATCGGATTTGGTCGTTGTAGTTGTTGTCAAAGATGGTTGTCGAAGCCTAAAGTTGGTCGTCGAAATTGGCTGCACGAAGGTGGTAGTTGGAGTATGTCGCTGGAGTGTGTGATAATCACCGAAGGTGGCCAATGGTGGAGTCATTGAAAACATTGGGAGAGTGAGTTGCGGTGAGTTGGTAAAAATAACCAACTCAATTCTACCAACATTTAAAGTTGGTGGACCAACATTAAGTTGGTAATTTTTACCAACTCAACTTAACTCATGTTGGTGAGCCAAACACCCCTTAAACGTTAACTTACTATAAATGATAGAAATTGTTTTCCCTAAATGGGAACAACAAGTCATATTACCCTAAGAACTGCGAATGTTTAGTATTAATGCCATCTATAAAACAGAGAGAGAGAGAAAAGGCTAAACTCAATAGAAAACAAACAAAAAAAAACCACAAAAATAATTGAACTAAACTCAACAAATTGCTTTCAATCTCATTGAGATCTCGGGCGAGATTGGGGTCTGAGATTGAATAAGCTGGAATCTTAGGCCAACATGACTTGGGCAGCTTGAGGATTTTAGGGCATTCTGCATTTTATCTTGGTCCTCATCTTGGGCGAGATCCACCTTAAGACCAAATATAGACTGCCTTATAATCCTCAACAGCCAGACCAACCTTGGGAGAGATTGGATACATCTCGATTGAGATTCATCCAACCTTGGGCGAGATTTAACCTGATTTTGGGAGAGATTAAACTTATTTCCCCAAACGAATCAATATAGGCATAAAAGATGCAAACAAAATTGGAAAAAACATGAAAAAACAATTAAAAAAAAAACCAATAGATTTCTTAGTTTTTTTAGATATTTTCTAAACCTTGAAGAATATAAAAACTTAGAAATCAAACTTTTAACTAAACCAACAATTAAGAGAATCACGAAATACCTCTACTGTAGCAAGTTGAAACGAAATGAAACTTGGAGATTGAGAGAATTTTAGAGAAAAACACTTGACGAAGAAGATGGGGAGGAAAATCGAAGAGGAATTCAAGGAAACATTTAAGTTTTTCGCATTAGGGATGTTTTCATCCTTCCACACGAATCCAAAATATAAGTTGTACATCTCGCAATATTCTTGAGTCTTGATCTCGGCCGAGATACTCTGAAAAAAACTCCTTTAAAAGGGTTATTTTTCACCATTTCCCACTCATTTGTCATAAATCCTAAACCTCACCGAGCATAATTTAACCCAGAAAAAAAAAGGAAACTATTCTTTTATTTATTTACTCATCGAAGGTCACTCTGTTCTCGTTCTTCGAAAGTTCAGCCATGGAATTCCGCTGTGGCTTCATCTTCTTCGTCTTGATTTGTTCATCTGTGGCTTTTCAATCCGACGAGCTTCTCGTTGATGATGACGAGTTTGAAGGGACACAGCAGATTCAGTATATCGACGCCGCTCATACCCGATCCACACCTCCTCCAAGCCGTCCGACATCGACTAGGAGGCGATTTTCTGATCCTGATTCGGATTCTAAGGTCCAATTTCAGCTAGAGCACTCATTTGGGGACTCTGATTTCGCTCCTACTGGCTTATTTACTGCACGTCTGAAGACTTCGAGCCATGGTGGTCAGGTGGCTCTATGTTATGATCTTCGTTTACTTGTTTTGTTGTGCTGTTTATACTTTGAGCAACTTGGATGGTAAATTTGAAATGTTAGTTTGTGTAGATTTTGGACGAATTTGCACATGCGTTGATTGGTTTACTGTTGTTCCTTCTAGTTGAATTTACTGTTTCGAAGATTTGCAATGAATATCTTTGGTATTAAATGATCAACTTGATGCCGTAAAACTGTGTCTCCCACACCTCGTCTAGATTCTCCTCGCATCCTCAAAGAATTAGTAAAAATCGAGGCAAGGATCATGTTTGTCTCCTTGATGGTGATTCTTGGGTGTTAGCCTTATAGAATGGTAAAACAATTAAACACTTTGTTTCTTGCGAAGTCGTGTGTTTTAGTGGTTCAGGATTAGGGGAACTTGGGGTAAGAGAGGTGCTTTTGAAAGATTTCGTTTCTGTTTAATCGATTGTTTTCCTTGGGATGTAGTTCAAAATGAGGAAGGCATCATGGTTTAGTGTTGTGTACTTGCATCTTTAACGAGGAGGGAGAGGGTATAGGAAGCCAAATGTAAAGGAGAGGCGCAGTTAGGGGCTATGTTAAATGTGCCAACTACTTTCTGGGCAGCAAATTTGATGATTTTCCACCGAAATATTTTTGGGTTGTTTTCAAAATTACACAATGACCCGAACTATTTAGAAACTTAGAAAAATTTTACTATCTATCCGCAATGGACCTCTATCGCTTGAGTGACACATCGCCATAGACTTCTATCGCTTGAGTGATAGAAGTCTATCAAGGTCTAATGCTGATAGACAGTTAATTTTCTATATTTGTAAATAGTTTGAATTTTTTTTTCTATTTATAATAATTTTCCAATATTTTTCTTTGATGGTTAGTTCACGGAAAGATGTAGTATCTATGAATCGTATGTTTTCTGTTTTCAAGTGTTATCTTTATTTTTATATATATATATATATATATATATATAATGAATTATACTTTTATTGAAAAAAAATGAAACAATATAAGCACTTTAAATAAAAACTAAAGGCCACGAAAAAAAGGGATTCCTACTAAAGAAAGGAGGGAGTCAAATCAAGCAAAATAACATTTTGTAACATCTTGTTTTCTTGTTTATACTTTTAGTGATATGCAAATTCAATACACTTTTTTCTTCTAGATATCCATGGAAGTAATAAATTCAATTGTCCTTTAGTTTCTCTCTTTTTATGTTATTGCAGCAATTCACTACTCTTTTTATGTTTTAAAATTTATGTACAATAATTCAGTAATTGCGAACTTTGCAGTTTTTCTTATCCTAAGCATCCTAAATTATTAGCTATTACTCATGCTTATCACAACTGACATGCTCTACTACCTTTGATAGTCACTTACAAAGCTGCGGTTTTCAAGAAATGCTTTTACTGAAGAGGATAGGAAGAAGTTCACGGTAACAACTCTCTACTCTGGTTATTTCGTTTTGTATGTTGTCATACAATTCTCAAAATCTAGATTGAAGTTCCTTTTAATTTTAAATGTATTTATTTTTATCAATATGATTTTCTTTTAGAATTTGTTATGTCGGTTATCCTCTTCCTCCCTTCATTCTCTTCTCCATTCGTAGCTTCATCCTCCTTAGCCTTCATCCATTTTAGTCTTCCAGAGTTCAAGTTTATCAATCAAAATTTAAGTTTTGCTTATTGCTCCTTCAGAATATGAGGCATACCAGTTGTTGTGTGGGGAAGAAATTCTACTTCATTGATTCTTTAGGTTTGGATTTTGTCAAGATTGAAGAAAAAGATGGTTCTCGCCTCTTCTTCATTGTTATTCATCACAAGCAACTTCTTTGGTTCGAAGAAGCTCTAGTTGACGTTATACAGTACTCTTCTTTAGGCATGCTAAGGGAGAGTTTGGGATTTTCTGGTTAAGAAAGAAGTTGAACCATTTTGGTTGGATTATTGAATGTATGGTTATAAAACCTTATGTCTCTAGATCAATAGTAATAGATCTAGTTGGCTACAATAGAAGGGGTTGGTTGGGTTTTTGGTAAATGATTCATGATGGTTGTTTAAATCGTTTCGGTTGGGTGTAATGAACTAGACAAAGTTTCACATGTTGAGTTGCTTCAAGGGAAGAATCATCATGCTGCTATTATGGATTTTTTGCCTTATTCGATGCCTCCAGATGCTTCTCCTCAATTTTGTTGGATACAAAAGAAGATTCTAGAGTTTGGGTAAAAATGGCAAATAAAGTAGTATTTAGAAATTTTAGCAATTTATTTGTGGTTGCCAGTTTTTTGCTCATAATAATGGAAAAAGATTTAGGATTCATTGGAAGAATATTTTCAGGTAAAGGATTCATTGGAAGAATATTTTCAGGTATCCTTTACGATTAATCTGTTTATGGTTAATAAGGCCTTGCTGGAAATGGAAAAGTATATAGACCATAATTTTGGGGATGGAAAATGGAGACTCATTGGTGATTTACATTTGAAAATTGAGAAATGGTCAAAGGAAAAACACTCTCAAGTTTCACCTGGATTTGATTGGAAGGTTATAGGGGTCGGATTGCAATCAATAACTTATCCTTTTATGTTGGGAAAGTAGCATTTTGGAGGCAATTGGGAATTATTTTAGGGCCTTGTTAGCATTGCTTTCCAAACCTTTAATTTGTTAGATTCTTCAGCAACATTCATTGAAGTGGAAAAGAATGTATGTGGCTTCTTACCAACTAGGCAACTACAATTTTGGTTAAGGATCAAAATGGAGGAGATTTCTTCCTTAGATTCGATGACATCACTCCTTTGGATCCTCCTGGTATCATTAATTGTAAGTTACTTCAAGTGATTTTTCAAATCTTTGGATTTAAGTAGACTTATCAAGTTTTGGAAGATGAAGAGGTCATTCCACCATCCAAGAAAGGCTCATTATTCTGTCTAATAGTGAGTTATTGGCATCAGTTGAGAGGACATTAATTCGCCATTTGGTTTGGAGAATTCAACATTAATTATTTCTGGGATGTTGGAATTATTGATCAAGACTTTCATGAGAAGGAATTCAACAGTGTGGTTTCTGAGAAGTCATTACCCTTAACTGTGCTTTCTCTTCTTTATGTAGTACTTATATATATAGTGTGCCTCACAAAGAAAAAAAAGCTTTTGCTTTTAGAAAACTATTGCACTTTATTGTGGCTTGAGCTGGTTGGAACCCATGGATTTGGGACGATTTCATTTCTTTTGTTTGGATGGTGAAAAGAATTAAGGAATTTAACATCAGTTAGGATTTGGAATCATGTTTTTTAAGAAAAAATTTCCATTGCAAAGTGGTCGGATTTTGAAGGATTTTTAATTTTAAAAAATTTGTTTCCACTTCTACCCCTAGCCCTAGAGCACAAATTAAGGGATGAAAAATGAGTGACATTGGGCAGAGCTTTGATTTTGAGCGATGGCATTGGGCTGAGCGATGAGATGTGACTATAGGTGGAGCTTCCTGTGTTGGGTTCGATTTCAACGGCGGCAGTGTTGAGTTGGAGCGACTTTGGGTGTCAGCAGTGTGGGGGAGGTGCGATTGTCTGTGTAAATTGAAAGGAAAATCTTGACATGGCTGGAATGGGATGGAAGAACGGAAGGAGAATCTGGTGTGGCTGGAATGGGGTGAAAAGGGTACGTGGAGTGTGAAAGCAAAAGTAAGGTTTTTGGAGAAAAATGAATAAGGATAGTTTTGCAAAAATGTAAAAATGCAAAAATGCAAAAATAAAAAAAAAAAAAAAAAAGGAAACAAGAAAAAGAAAACCTAGGTAGTCAAAATTGATCATACTGATTATTATGCTGACTTCTTAACCATGAAGAATATGTATGTATATAAAATTGATTTTGCTGGCTTCTATGTATGTGTGTTTATATATATATATTATAATTTTGGTTCTAACAAATATTACAAGGGCAAAAGAGTATAATGACATACTTTCCTTTCACTTTCCGCAGGTATCCAAATAAGAAAATTTAATTTAAATGATTTCAGAACATTTTGGTTCCAAACGCAAATAATAATTTGAAATCATTTCCTACTTTTAAAATTCTTAAATTTGAAATCATTTCCATCCAAATCCTGATGCCAAACAGAGCATTAAAAACATTGCTTGTGGTGATGTTTCTGGCATCGACTCCACAAGGTAAGTTTGAGTAGTGTGGAATCAATCATTCACCAGTGGTTCTCAGTATGGAGGCCAATGTTCTTGAAGATTCTTTTTCTAAAGCTTTTGGCCTGCTATTTCAAGATTGGGACAAGAAGACTCCTCCTATTCGTTCATCCATACTGGCCAGATTTGGTCCATTAATAGAAGCCTGTGGTCTTGAGTTTCGGGAAATCCCTCCTTTGGCTTAAGAAGGAAGTTGTGTCATGGTTTAGCTTTGCAAAGTTTTGTTTTGTCTTTAGGGGTGTGAAAAGGGATCTTACTTAGCTTTGATCCTTGTTCGCATTCATGTCTCTTGTGGGTTTCAATTTTGAAGACCTTTTGTAAATATTCTATAGGTACTATGTCACATAGTTGGAGTCCCTTTCGGTAGAGGGTGCTCTCTTTTCTGTGGGCTTGTTTTTTGTTTGCCCATGTATTTTTCCATTTTTTTCTCCATGAAAGTAGTTATTTTCATAAAAAAAAAAAAAAACGAAGGTTTTGTTTTGTCTTCTGAGGTAGTTGGATTCACTGGCTTGAAGAAACTATTTTTCTTTGAGGGGTTGTGTGCAGATTTGGCATGAGGTTTGGGACTTTGATGGAATTAATTCATTTGGTATTGGGAAGGTTTCTGATTTTGTCGCAACAGGTTGCCTTGTGTTTGGTTTTAAAAAGGTGTTTTTTTTTTTTTTTATATTGTGTTTTTTTTTTTTTTTTATCTATTTGAGATTAAAAGAAGGGGGAAACTATTTTTTTTTTTTTTTTTGTGGTTTGTTTTTTTTTGTTTGTTTTGTTTTTTTTTTTTTTTATATTGTGTTTTTTTTTTTTTTTTATCTATTTGAGATTAAAAGAAGGGGGAAACTATTTTTTTTTTTTTTTTTGTTGTTGACTGGTGATCGTTTCTTTCTTTTTATTTTTTATTTATTTATTTTTTTTGGGGGAAGATTTGAAGTAGCTAATGGTTGGTTTTCAGTGTTTAGTGGAGACCTTGTTCATAGCTTCATCATTTATTTGCAAGCTCTCTAATTCTTTCAGACGAAGATATTAGAAAAGTTCTTAGTTCCTTAAGTGTGTATTTATTTTCTTGGTTATCCTTGTCTCTATACTGTGGTGTGTTTTGTTTGTACTTTTACTTTTTCACTCAATTTGAGAGTTTGTATCCCTTGAACATTTATTCGTTTTCATTATATCAATGAGAAGTTGTTTCTTTTTTTTTTTCCTCTTTTAAATATAATTAATTTTTTATTTTTATTTCTGTAGACCTTGTTGCAAGAAGATGGTTTCTACAGTGTAAGATTGGCAACAAATGTTTTGAAGTCAACGGGAGAGAGCTATGTTTACTCATCAGTGAAAGCAGTAAGTTAATTGCAGATCATTAATTTTAGCTTATCAAGGTGTCTATCCAAGGGGTGAGTATGGTGGTAAAGATCAATCAAAATCCAAGAGGTCATAGGTTATGAACCCTGGGACTACTTATTTGGGTCACATGAGTTAAAACATTTTTATAGTGTTACATCGTGGTATCTACCTTTTAACCTAGCAGTTTGGGATGGGGATTAAGAAAATGATTTGGATATATTTGGGTACGCTGCTGCTTGTTGCTTTTGTATCTAATTTTCTAATGCTTTATATCTCGTTCACTTATCTGTAGTTTTGTTCACATTATTTTTCAATGCACTATTCTTCAGAAACATACTGCGCAGTAAATTCCACCACAGTCCAGTGGTCCTCATGAGTCCTGAGATAAATTGAAAAGAGTTTTTATGCTTTTTTCCTTATGTATAAATAATAGGAATAATAGGAAAGGTAGTAAGGAAAGTGATATTTTTGAATTCTTCCAATTAATCGTTGGAGGAACAAAGTTTGTGAATTTCTTGGTATCAGTTATTGATGATTGTTCATCTAGAAGAGGTAGAGAGGGGAGAGAGCTCAATCCTAGCTAACCCGTAGGACATTTGGAGGAAAAGTAGGGAAAATATTGAGAGAGAAATGAGAGAATCTGGAGGAGAAAGGACAGGAGAGACCATGGGGATTGGTTTGTTGAAAGATGGGGCTGATATTTGAAGAAATAGAATATGAAGAGGTTTCTTGATTCAAATGTTGTAGTTTGTTTAGTTAGGAGGTTTATTGTTTTTAATCTTTTATTTATCATTATACATTTTTTTTTTTGGTTAATGTTGGTGATAGTTTGCTTCATTTTCAAATTTGTGTATCTAATCTTTGTTAACGATGACATTTTAAGAAATAGATTATGAAGAGGTTTCTTGAGTCTAATGTTGTAGTTTGTTTAGTTTAGGAGGTTTTTTGGTTTTAGTTCTTCATTTATCATTATATTTTTTTGGTTAATATTGGTGTTACTTTGTTTTATTTTCAATTTTGTGTGTCTAATCTTTGTTAATTATGAATCTATTATAATTAATAAATTTGAATTCAATTAATTTCTTTGCTTTGCATAAAGCAAAAATGTAAATTTAATTTTCCCGATGATTGTCATTCTCTGGCGACCCTTTCAAAACGTCACAAGCTATGGAAGTAAAAAAGCTGCAAGATCAATGAGTCATTCTATTGTATTTGGTTCGAAGTCGGTTTGTTTCACGTGGAAGACATAGAAGCTAGCAAGAGTATCCGAATCTCACTCTCCCCTCTATGATGGTTCATAGAGGCTATTTATGAGCTTCTTCAAACTCCCAACCAGTTTTACCTAAAAAATGGACGACGATTATGGGGCAAAGAAATTATCTAAGTTTCGTACCAACTCGGGCTGGTTCTTGTGGTGCGTCGTTTGGCCTGCTTCCGGTGGGCGATTTTTCATTCACGTTTACTCGGGTGCTTCTCATAATGGATGGATATCTTTTGTCAAAATGATGAGCGGATTTTTAAAGAAATCAGAATTCCAAAGTGATGAATAGTTTTCATCACACCACCCCGATTTCTTCTTCTTCGAACACGAGTACTACAAAATCTTACAGTTCAAAGGGTCTTAGTTCAAGTTATGTGGATATTGTAAAGAAGAAAATGAATCACAGGTCCTCTGTTTCGGTATCACTAAAACTGGTAAAACAGAGCAAAGCCACAGAGAAAGTTTCTGATTTGGGGCTACCTTGTGCTTCATCTAAAGGAAAACAGAGCATAGGATCTTTTTGGATTTTTAAGAATTTAGAAGTCTTCAAGGAAGATTTCAATAATTTGTGGATTGTTTCAAGATTGCTTGTATTCAATGACTGGAAAGAGATTGCAAAGGTTTTGGAAGATTTTTTTCAAACCAGAGTTATCTTAAACCCATTATTTGCAGAAAATGCCTTAATTAAATTAGAAGTTGGAACTTTAGAAGATTTTATTGAAGAACCAGGGAAATGGCAGACAATGGGTCATTTCCATTTGATATTCGAGAAATGGAACAAATTCAAGCACAACCGTCGATTATTGATGAAAGGCGTCAGTGGCTGGATCAACATTAAAACTCTGGATTATTGGAGTAGGAAGACCTTTGAACCAATAGGGGCTTATTTTGGGGGCCTTGAAGATATTACAGCTGAAACTCTTAACTTGTTGAATTGTTCGGGAGCCAAAATCAAAGTGAAAAGGAATTTGTGTGGTCTTATGCCTTCAACCATAGAAATTATAGATTGCAATAGAGGAAACATCTTTTTAAATTTTGGGATATTGAAGCATTAGATCCTCCTTCTATTACTTCAGGGCCTTTATTCATGAATGATTTCACAAATCCACTTGATTTACTTCAGTTAAAACAAGTGTTACAAGATGAAGGTGTGCAATTTAGTTTCAATTCGGAAGATTTAGATTTTTTAATTTCAATTCAATCATTTCCATCTTTTTCAAGAAATCCAATCGAAGCTTTGTTGAAACACGAAGTTCACGACATGAAAAACCCATCAGCGGCAGAGAAGAAAAGCCCAAAGGTTGCAGCCGACCCTTCACATCAAGTCCCCGTGGTTGGTGTGAACACACCTCAGGTTGGCTAAGGGTCCCATTTAATTAAGTCAGTTAAAAATGGCGGCTGTAAGTTTAAAAAAACCAAAGGGTTCTCATTTGGGGTCCAGATAGCTTTTGTCCTTCATTAATGAAAGAAGAACTCCTCGGTTGCCGTTCTAAAGAATTTCAAAAGGCTAGCAACCCTTTTCTCTCTCCAGGGGAGTTGGTAGGCGGCACTAAATCTTCTCCAATTAATTCATTAATTCCCATGGTTCTCGAAAAGCCTTCTCTCCCTTCACTCCTCGGTCTTCCATCTTTGGGAAAAAGAAATTCTCACTTGCTAAAGCCTTTTCCAAGCCATTTTGTGAGAAGTTCAAAAGTCGCTGCTCCCCCACTCAAGTGCTCCAACTTCCATCGGCCCCTTCTTGAAAGACTTAATAGAGTTAAAGAATCCCCCGTCGCTTCGGAAACAAAAACCATCCACCAGTAGATTGGTCGGGAATCTTTTAATGTTTTATTAGAAGGAAACCGTTGGTCTACCAATACTTCACAAAAAGAAGTCTCTTTAGTTTCCAACTGCACAACTCCAGCCATCTCTTAGACTTCCAGGGTAGATAAGTCGTTCGTTGATACTGATCCCGAAGGTAAAGATAGAAGTCATAAACTCTCCGCTTCTGCTAAATCCCACTCTCCTCCAAAAAAGGTTACAAGATTGTTGAAGGCTTATCCTAAACATTTTTCTAGAAAAAAGAAATCAATTCTTAAACCTAGTTTTATGGATTCCTCCTCGGATTTGTTGGAAGATTGTTGCACTCGAGCTCTAGTCCCATCTTTTCCTTTGAAGTCAGCTCAACATTCCTTCTCTTCTCATCACTTCAAGCATTCAGTCGTCCACATACCCAATCACAAGACCAAATTTTTGCGAGGTACTCGGCAATCCTCCCCACTTCGGCCATAGAAAAAAGATTTTGATTAAGACATCGATTCAATAGTAAGTGCTAGTAGCGAAGAGTTAAAGAACTTCGGGGAAGAAGCTGTCCAAGATCCATCAGATCAAATCGATTTGCGGAGGAGCTTCATTCTTTGTTCCATATTGAAGATAGGAAGCAATCAGAGGAAGACAGCTGGAGTTTTCGTTTTAAGCCACTGCCCCAATCGGAGATCCCCGCGCATTTAAGGTCCATAGTCGCAGATTGTGGACTCGTTATGGGTTAATCCATCTCTCCGAGCCTTTTTGGGTGTGAATCTTGGCTCTCATAGGGTCAAAATATAGCATGGCTTGGTTTGGATAGAGATGGTTGTTCAGATTTAGAATTTTGAAGCAAGGTTCTTCTCCTTGGCAGTTTTGGAGTCGGTTATTCTAAAGGAATTGTTGCAAGATTCCTAGGTTGTTTTGTGCGTAATTGTAAATTTTGGTTGCTTCTATTTCTTTTGGCCTAGTACATTTTTGTATTTTCATTTTCTTTTGGAATTGGTCCATTTCAATCGTATTTGTATTTGATTCTTTTGATCTTGTACTATTGTTCTTTTGGCCGTGTAAGGGTGTTATTTAGTCTCTTTATACTATGAGATATTATCTCATTTCATTATATTAATGAAAGAGATCGTTTCCTTTTAAAAAAACCAAGTCCTTAAGAACCGTAATCCGAATATAGTCCTATCTCAAATTCTAGAGAGAGACGACTTAGTTGCTATGTTCTTTCAAGCCTTTTGAAGATCAAATGAAATAGGGTGGGGGAGTCTGTTGAACCCCCTAAGGTAAATCAGATTGGCATCGTTTCCAAGTTGTCTAAGTCGAAAGTGGTGGGGTCCTTCATCAGCTTTAGATGGTCTTACTTTGAACTCAGTCTTGTGGATTTGGTCTATGGTTTGATTCGATTTGTTTTTTAGACTCGTGAAATTTGAAATAGGCTTCATCACCCTTGGTGCTTATCCTACTAGTTGCCCTCATCATAGTGAAGTTTTGTTCTGTTAGCTTTGAGTTGGTGATATTAGGGGCTTGATGTAAAAGTCTTGGGTCGTATTTGTTCGTATTTGTTCATATTTGTTTGTATTTGTTTTTCCGGTCTTGTCCAGCTTTGGTCTTTTCGATTGTGTATGTTTTAAATTGCTTTTCCCTTTCGGTCTCATTGTAATTTGGAGCATTAGTTTCTTCTCATTACATCAATGAAAAGTGAAGTTGAGTATGGGAAACGATAATTTTTCTTATTATGTTGAGTGTTTGAGATAGGCTCAATATATACAAAAAGATTACCAATCAATGTGCTGAAATTAAGCTATCAATCTACACCTATATGGAAAGAAAGACAATTATAATATACAAGGAAATGATATGAATTTATTCTCTAATTTACAGCAGCATGATTTAGCTTGATTTCCTACACTCCCCCTCAAGCAGAATGGTATATACTAGTCATTTCAAGCTTGGAAACTAGTCCCCTAAGGCTTTTTCGATGCAAAGCCGTAGTTAATATGTCTGCAACTTGTTGTTAAGAAAGCACATATATCAAATTGATAATATTTGTCTCAATCTTTTCACTGAAAAAATGACGATCTATCTCGACATGTTTCATTTGATCATGATGTATTGGATTCCTTGCGATGATTGTGGCAGATTGATTATCACATAGTACTTCTATAGTACCTTCAATCTCAACTTTGAGCTCAGTGAGAAGACGCTTTAGCCAAATTCCTTTACATATTCCATGGGCTAATGATCGAAATTCAGCTTCAACACTACTTCGAGCAGCGACTTGTTGCTTTTTACTGCGCCAAGTTACTAAGTTTCCCCATACGTAAGGGCAATATCTTGATGTTGACTATAGATCTATACGGGATCCAGCCCAATTTGCATCAGTGTATTTTTAGTGATCTAGTCATGGTTTTTCTAAACATGAGGCCTTTTTCAGGATCGTTTTTGAGATATCTCAATATCCTATACATAACTTCCATATGTTCCTTAGATGGTTTGTTTAGAAATTGACTTACCACGCTAACAACAAAGCTAATATTTGGTCGGGTGTGAGTTAAGTATATTAACTTCCCCACCAATCTTTGATACCTGTCTCGATTAACTGGTTCATCTTCGGGATTAACTCCAAGTTTTGAATTCGGATCCATAGGTGTATCAGCTGGTCTACAACCACTCATCCCAGTCTCCTTTAAGAGATCTAAAGTGTACTTTTGTTGAGTGACAGAGATACTGTTGCTAGATCTTGCTACTTCCGTCCCTACTGTAGATGTCCCAAGTCTTTGATCTCAAATTTCTTTGACAGAAGTTGCTTCAATTGAGTTATTTCAGTTGAGTTTTTTCTCAAGGGCTTGCAATTCCTCTAGAGTAGCTGCTTTCCATGCAGGTTTCTGAAGTGTTTCCTGAACATTGTTTGGAGTTTGTACTTGATCTAATGATGTCACAAATGCGCTAAAAAGTGGTGACAAATTACTATAAGATAAGTGGTCTGAATAGGATGTCGAGTACATGAGCGAACACCTTTTCTTAGAGCAATGGGTCTGTCCATGCATCTTCTATAGTCTCGTGTACTATTTTAGAGGCTAGGATTTTGGTTTAGATCTTGGCTTTGCTGAACTTGTGTAGATTGTATATCGTTTCTCTCCGGTTGTTTTGCTCGTCGTGTGTAAATTTGTAACTTAGACTTCGAGGTAGAGATGGGAGTTGGCTCAGAAAAGGGTACAGGAGCATTTTCAGAAGATGAAATGGAAGGAAAGTCAGGAATACAGTCCCACTTTTGGTTCAAGATCACAAGGCTCCCCCTAAATCGTAGAATTGGAAAAATAGGATTGGTTTTCAAAGAATGTGACATCCATGGTGTGAAAGAATTGGTGAGTTGGAGGATGATAACATTTGTACCCTTTCTTGTTTGGAAAGTATCCAAGGAAGATAAATTTTAGAGATCTTGTTGCGAATATATATGGACAAATGCAGTACACTCGAATATTTTTAATGGTAGAGGAGACACAAGGTGGGATGTAGGATATAGTATAAGTAAATTGTGTAATGGTGTGTTGAACTTTAGAATCTGGGAGGGCAACTGATTTATGAGATAGGTAGCAGTTAGGACAGCTTCAACCCAAAAAGTTTTTGGAACCTGTGAAGTGAGCATGAGGGATTGGGCTACATCGAGGAGGTGGCGATTTTTGCATTCAACAACACCATTTTGCTGGGGTGTGTCAACGCAAGAACTTTGGTGAACTATACCATGAGATTGAAGATAGGGACCCAGAGTAGAGTTAAAGAAATCACGAGCATTATCTGTTTTAAGGACTCTGATATTGGTTTGAAATTGGGTTTGAATCATTTTATGAAAGATTGTGAATAGATGGCTAGTCTCAGATTTATCTTTCGTAAGGAATGTCCAACTCAAACTTGTGTGATCATCAACAAAAAGAAGAAACCAATGTGCCTCATTGATATTTTTTACTCTTGAAGGTCCCCAAATGTCTCCATGAGTAAGAGAAAATGGTTGAGATGGACAGTAAGTATGAGGTGAAAAATGAGCACGTGTATGTTTGGAGAGTTGACAAACTTCACATTGAAAAACTTGACTCTTTTTATTGAGGAATAAACTAGGGAACAAATAATTGAGGTAGACAAAATTGGGATGACCAAGATGATAGAGCAACATCATGACAAGACTATTTTTTTTGAAGACTCAGAAACAGACGCAAACTTATGATTAGATTGAGTTGCAAGTTTATTGAATTCCATTGTTGATGAGAATAAAGATCTATCACCTGTCGTATGATTCGATGCTCCAGAATCCACTATCCATTCGGATGGGTGAGTTTGAGTATGGAGAGCAAGGGTCTTTGGGTTACCTTGGTGCCCATTCCCACTTATTGAAGGTTGATTTGTTTTATCCGCAGTTGTTAAAGTATGTCCAACAAATCTTTGGTAAGTAGTTGTTGGTTTGAAGAGTCAGAGATAACAGCTACAGGTTGTTGGTTGTTGCCCCTAGTTTCACGATTTGTTTTTGCGGCATTTGGCTTCCAATTTACTGGTTTTCCATGTCTTTGGTATGCCCCAGTTTATGACAATGGTCGTACCATGGTCGTCCTTTACGTTGTTGACTATCTTCTCGAGCCATAAGAGCAATAGGATCATGTGGATGATCTTGTTGGGAAATGAGAGCAGATCCAGTTGGAGTAAGTAGATGTTCAGTAGTTGGTTCCATCATTACTTGCTTTCTACTCTCTTCTTTACAGACTTCAGCAAAAACTTCTCGAAGATTAGGTAGTAGCTTAGTACCAAGGATTCAACCATAAACTTCATCTAGAGATTTATTGAGACTTGTAAGGAACTTGAAAATTCTTTTTGTCTCCACATTTTTTCCATTCATGAGTTTCAAATAAATCCAACTCTTGCCATTAGTGAGACAGAGTGGTATAGTAAGTTGTAACGGATAAGTCACCTTGTTTGAGATCTTGAAGAGTAGTCTCCATCTGAACTTTCTCGTCCACGACCATATATGAACATCATCACAGATTGTGGCCATTGGAGATAATTAGGGCCTTTGTTACATGTTATTTGAGTAATGTTACTCTCGGTGAAGGGAACTTGAGGTTCGGCTCCTGACATTGGAACAAAAGAGGGAAAAAAAATTATTAGTTTATAAATGGTGGCGGCGGCGGTGGCGGTACCGGAGTTGATGATGGCAGTGGCGGTGAAGACTTCAGACGATGACGGCCAATTAGAGGGAAGAGCAGAGGGTGACAGCTTGAATCAAAACTAGACAAGGTCAATCGGCGCTGAGGTAGTCTGACTCCGTGCAAGCCCGTGGCGGCGAGTTCTTGCGAGCCGGTGGCAACAACTTCGTGCGAAGGATGACAACTTTGGGCGCAACAATGGTGAGCCGATTTTCTTTGTAGATCTGCCATTTTCCAAGAAGATTTGCGATTTTCCTTGCAGATCTGCAGCTAGGATTGTAGATCGGCGATGTTCGACGACGATGATGCTGGTTTTTCGAACCAACTAGGTTTTCCGGCGATGCTCAGGGTTTTGACGAGATTTAGAAATATATATTTATATTTTTTTTATTTTAATCATAGCTCTGATACCATGAAGCTGAGTAGAAGAAAATATAATTTTTCTTATTATGTTGAGTGATTGAGATAGGCTCAATATATACAAGAAGATTACCAATCAATGTGCTGAAATTAAGCTATCAATCTACACCTATATGGAAAGAAAGACAATTACAATAGACAAGGAAATAATCTGAATTTATTCTCTAATTTACAGCTTTTTATGATTTAAGCTTATTTCCTACAAAAAGTTATTTCCTTTTAAAAAAAAAGTACCACGTTAGCTTAAAAATATTATAAAACCAATAAAACCATGTCATGTTTGATTTCTGTCACTTTAGCTGATGAAATTCTGATGCTTTTGAATATATACAAGAAGATTACCAATCAATGTGCTGAAATTAAGCTATCAATCTACACCTATATGGAAAGAAAGACAATTACAATAGACAAGGAAATAATCTGAATTTATTCTCTAATTTACAGCTTTTTATGATTTAAGCTTATTTCCTACAAAAAGTTGTTTCCTTTTAAAAAAAAAGTACCACGTTAGCTTAAAAATATTATAAAACCAATAAAACCATGTCATGTTTGATTTCTGTCACTTTAGCTGATGAAATACTGATGCTTTTGAATATACTATTTGGTATGTAGGGATAATTTTTCTAATTTCTACTAAAGGAATATTAACTTTATATCTTATCCATTACATGTACTAGACTTGTTTCCTGCAACTTGTAGGCTATATGCTGTGTGGTCTTTGTCTTTTGATTTCATGTGCCTATTTATAGATGAAGGTCCTTATTTAACCCGAACTTTTCATTTTATAATTTCAGAGATGTCTTCCGCGAGTAGAGTTGGATGAACATTTTGTCATTCACATGGTAATCTCAAACTTTTGTTTTCATCAAACATCATTGTTATTACTTCTCATTGACCTTTTCATGAAATGAACTTTAATGTCTTAACATCATGGCTATCCTTCCTTTACAAATCGATTATAGTGAATCTACACAATTTTTTATACCTTTTTTTTTTTTTTTTTTTTTTTTTTTTTTTTAAATGACATATATCAAATATCTTACAAATTTCTCAATGTCAAATATGGTCATGTTTGACAATTATTCTATGAAATTAGTTGAGAAGTGTGCTAATTGGCTCGGACTCACGTGTTTAAAAATATAAAAATAAAATAATAGAATGTAGGGTGAATTGATTTAATGGCAATATAGAAAACTTATTCCATCGAAGTATATGCCTCACTGTTGGGTTTGAATCCATATAGCTTAGTTTCCTGCAATACTCATATTGGGTTGGTTGGGCCAAGAATTCGTGGGCCCCACGACTAAAAACATCAATTTCATGCCTTATTAATTCCTTACACTTAGGCCCCATGCCCTCATTAAGATATTAGGTTTAGAAGAGGTGAATTATTGAACTTGCACATCATATTATATAAGGAAAAATACATTTTTAGTCCTAGGTTTTGGGTCTAGTTTCTATTTGGTCCCTTGGTTTCAAAATGTTACACTTTTAGTCCTAAGTCTTGAGTTTGGTTTTAATTTAATCTCTAGGTTTCAAAACGTTACAATTTTACCCTTGCGATTTGAGTCTTGTTTCAATTTGGTCTCTAGGTTTCAAGATTTGCACTTTTAACCTGATTTTTTTTTCACTAAATACTTACTTTTAGTATTTGATGTTAAAATACTCATGTAGTGAAATTATAAATTAAATTTTAATAGTGACGAAAAACAGTGGAACTAAACTTTTTATAATTATTTTAAATTAACTAATAGACATTACAGCTAAAGATGGAAAGTGAGTATTTATTGAAAAATCAAGGTAAAAAATGTAAATCTTGAAATCTAGGAACCAAATTGAAACAAAACTCAAATCTCATGGGTGAAATAGGGACTAAATTGAAATCAAACCCAAAATTTAAGAACTAAAAGTGTAACAATTTGAAACCTAGGGACCAAATAGAGACTAGACCAAAAAAGGTACTTTTCCCTATTATGTATTTGGAACAAAGGGAGATGGCTACATCCTGACATTGCCCTGATTCTGCATTTATATAACACTGCTAGTAAATTAGATTGCTAACTTAAGCTTTGAATGTAGCAGATGTTCATAATTAAAACTAAAAGTTTGCATGTTATACCTCAGAATGTTCTGACACAAAAATTGGTGGAACGGACTTTTGTAAACATAATTTCCTATTATCTTTTCTTTTTTGGAAGCTGTGCAGTGTGCACCAATATACGAACTTTCTTTTCTTTTTTTTGCAACGAGAATTACTTTAATACTGCTGAACAGATTTCAAGTAAAGATATTCACTCAAGTGTCTGAATACACTTGTAAATGCATCACATCTGATGGGTCCTGGTATTTAATATCATTGTCCTAAAGCACATCTTCTGCTGTTTTGCTTCCAGGATGGTGTTAATATTTTGGCTGTTAATTACGGCACTCCTGGTGCATGCCCTTTTCCCAGACAACTGAAACTTGTAAGTATTCCTTTGACTTACAATTGGTTTTTCTCCTAATAATAACTACAAGCATCTTACCATATATGGAGAATCAAAGTGATGATTTGAACTAATCAATCAATAGTTGCTGAACTAGACTGAGAGTTATCAAATTGATTCTAGGCTTTCTAAGTAAAGCCTATCGCTCGGTTTTATCTCCCCTCTCTCCTCTTGATAAACCCTAATCCTATCTTCCCGTCCCTGATGTAGTTGTTGCCACCCATTGTTGTCATTGTCACTGTTAGTTGTAATTGTTGTTTTTGTTGCCATTGTGGGTTTTTTGTGTCGTTTTTTTGTTTCTCTTGTGGGGCTTTTTTTTGACATCTTTGGGTTCTATTCTTTTCTCGTTCTTGTCTTTGCCATCTGCTACTGTTATCGTCATTGTCTTTGCAGTTGTGACCATCATCCTTGTCCTCGTTCATAGTCGTTGTGGGTTTTCAACGTTATTTTTTGGTTTTTTATTAGGTAGAATTGGATTCCATTTTAAATCAATTGAGTAGCCCATGTATCTTATAAAGATTAGGAGGTCCCTTGATTTTTCCAATATGGAATCTCAACATGCTTCCTCACGATGTTATTTGATCCTCAACATGCTTCCTCCACCCGAAGATGTTTCTACTTTGTTCTATGTTTGGTTTTGAGGACATCCACTTTTTTGTATTGGCCAATATGTTATGGCTCTCAATCTCTACTTTTATCTTTGGCACCTTGTAACTATCACCTTGATCTCCCCTGTATTGGTCTCTCTTGTAACTCTTTGGAAATTTCATACATCAATGAAATATTTCTTATAAAAAAAAAAACATGCTTCCTCAAAATGGTAGCTCTTTGGGTTTACCATTCTTGGATCGGATCACAACTTTTGTTTTTGGATCTTATTTGGGCTTCATGGGCTCTGGTACCATATTAGATAACATGGGGTTCCATTTCAAAATCAATTGGCATTGAGAGGAGTAGTCCATGTATCGTATGAAGATTGTGAGGTCTTTTGATTTTTCTCATAAACATTTTTTTTTTAAAAAAAAAAAAAACAGAAACATAAACTTTCATTGATGAAATGAAAGAGACAAATGCTCAGTACAATGAAACATAAAAGCAAAAGATACAATAAACCTGATAAAAATAGGATAAGTAGATGCACCAGGTCATCTCAACTAGGTTGACACCACCTTAGTACCCTCATCACATCCTTACAAGTGATTTCCATCATAAGACTATAGAGTACAATATTACATTGGAAGAACAAAAGCATTCCAATTAAGTCAAATATCTTGAATTGAGTAATCCGCAAAAAGTGTCTATTTGGAGCTCCATGAAGAAGCTAGAAGATGAGTGGAGTTGAGACGACTTGGCCAATCCAAAGGTTCGTCATGAAAAACTCTCTGATTATGCTCAAACCAAATTTTTGAAATTAGAGCTTTAACCGCATTTGACCAAATAATGTGAACTTTGGGCAAGAGAAGAGGGCCCACCGGGACTTGATGCAAATTTTCTCTTAATGACTTGCCAAATACCATGAAACATTAAACAAGGAGAATATCTTCCACCAACAATTGCTTGCATATGTACACTCAAACAATAAATGTTGAAGGTTTTCTTCATTTGCTACACACATAGGGCATATAGATGGGAGTAAACAAGTTTGTATTGTAGTGTGGCTGAACAGTTTAAAGATCCATGTAACAGAATCCAGATTAAAACATCAACTCTTTTGGGGCTCTTTGATTTCCAAATGCCTTGATAGAGCTCCTTGTCAATAGGTATAGAAGAATTAAAAAATTTAGCAAGAGATTTAACCGAATACCTTCCTGATGCCTCCGATGACCAAACCTGAGAATCTATATAATTGTTGACCCTTCTATTTTCTAATTGGCATAAAAGCTGCTGGAATTCCAGAATCTCCTCATCTTTAAGCTGTCTTCCAAATGTTAAATTCCAAGAGTTCGTGTTAAAATCCCAATGATCATAGATACTACCATTTGGAAATTTAACCACATGAAAAAGTCTTGAAATGAGATCTCTAAGCACCAACTATCAATCCAGAAAAATATATTTCTGCCAGCCCCTAACTTGAAGTGTGCTAAGGAACCAAATTTAATCCAAAGCTTTGATATACTAATCCAAGGGCTTCTCAAACTCAACCCAATTTTTCCGGATGTGTGCCAACTATGAGCATCCAAACAATGTATACTTTTAACCACCCTACACCAAAGCGAGTCTGAATCTCCAATTCCATTTAAAAAGAAGTGCAGAATTTCATTCTCCTTCCTGTTTACCAATCATTCTCCTTCCTCCACCATCGCCACCCCTTTGCTTCTTTGGTTGGGTTTCTTGAGATTTCTCTCCTTCCTTGGTTGTGTGTTGTTTATCAAAGTCACTTTTTCATGGAGCATAGTAGTTGTATTGACAACAAGTATTTCTATATTTGGTTTGAAGATAAGTGTTCCTTCGTTGAAGATTTGGAACTTAAGTTAGCCATTCCTCTAATTTTCTCTCATCTTGTTTGGTTTGAACATTCTTTGGTCGAGTTAAAGAATTGTGTTGTTTTTTCAAAGTTCTTTAAACAAGAGGAATGAATTTGGTACCATCAAAATACATAAGCGACAGTCTTTTTCCAAATGGTTAATTGTGTGCATTGTATGGCAAATCATAGGTGGAAGTGATGTAATGTGTTTTACTCTTTTCTTTTTAGCGTGCCTGTTTCACTGTTGTACTCTGTTTTTACAGCTTAGTCTTTGGTTCTACCTTTTATTCTTTTATTATTAGGAGAGTTATTTTTCTTATTGTGGGATTTACTGCCAGTCCCTTGTATAAATAGTAGCCCCTGTATCTTTAAGGGATCATTATTGAAATAAAGAGTTGTATTCTTCTTTGTTTACACCAGGAAGGAAGGTTATTCATGTGCCTGCTGGTCATTTTAAGAGGGGTGGTCTTACCTTGTGGGATATGTTGAAGAATTTTATCTCCAAATTTAAGAATTTTTCCATTAATGTTCAATGCGTGTTATACAAATTAATATTCCCATCAATTGTGGAGAAAATGACATTACGAGAGTTCAAATACAAAACCTCTACACTGATACCATGTTATAACCAATCAACTAAAATGTCTAAGTTGATGAATTATGGTAAATTTAATGATATCAATACTTCAACACATAGTAACAAATAAAATAAATGATCATCTAAAAAATGATGGGATATACTCCAATTGTTGGTGTAGGCATCGGTGGCTAGCTTTAGAGTTTGAAGGCGCCTTTGGAATACTTGCACATAGGTTGTCATCTGTTGATGTGTGAGGGTTCATCTTGTTGTCTATCCTTGTTAGGCCTCCGGAGATCAGTTTGGTTGGGTTGCTTGAGTGTATAGCCCTCCTAGGCATAGGGAGAGCCATTTTGGGAGGAATCCTTTTGCAGTGGGCTTGGTTGGCTTTTCACAAAGGATTGTTCTTGTTCCTTGGTTCATTTGGAAAATACATGTAAGAGCTGACTATGGACTTAATTTATGCATCTGATGACATGACACTACTTTGAGAAAAAAGCTTAACATTCAGAAGTATTAACTTGAAAGATTCTGGTGTTTATAGACAATATGGTAGATGATTAACTATTATGATATATAATTAATGTTCTTGAACTGTGTTTATTATTCGGTTTATTACTTCCGGTCACTAACATTCATATGGATGGTCTTTCCTTCAGCCTTCAAAATGGTCTTTTAACTCTCTCACATTTTTGAAGAGCGGCGAGCAGGCTCCAAGGTAAGTGCACTTTTACATTTACCCTTCAATTTCCCTTGTCAAACCTAATTTTATTAGCTTACCTCACTGTGTTGATGATGCTGTAATATGAATGTGTTATTGAAAAGTGAAGAAGAGATCAAACAACATAATTGACTCCCCATGAATTGGTGAAAAAAGCTACATCTTCAAAACCGCCAAAGACCTCTCAAACATCAACGGTCTGCATTGAAAACCTAAATACCTTTTCTAGCCACCAGCCTTCCAAACCTTAAGACCACCAAAAACAAAACTTTCGCAACTACTGCTTCTTGAGCCCTTCTTTTCTTCATTATCCTTACCATTTCAGATACGAACCAAAATTATTTTGGATTTTTTCAGAAAACCAGCACCCTCATCCCCTAACTTCTCTTTTACATACAAAACATCATCCAAACCTACAAAATTTGAAGAAACAACAAAATAAGCTCTTCCTTCACATCATCTATATGCATTAGTGTATTATAGATTGAGACGATAGTTTGTGTTGGTTTTGCTGTCAAATGCAGTCTGAAATTCAAAATTCTGTATGCTATTCATGTAGGAGAGATAGGTCTATTTGATAACCATTTGAATTTTGGTTTTAGTTTTTAAAAATTATGCATATTTTCTCACAATTTCTAACAATACTTTTCATCTTTCTTAAGGAAACAATTGAATTCTTAGTCTATTTCTAAAATAAAAAACAAGGTTTTTTTTTTTTTTTTTTTTTTTTTAAAAAAAAAAAAAAGTTTTTTTTTTTTTTTTTTTTTTTTTAAAAAAAAAAAAAAGTTTTTTTTTTTTTTTTTTTTTTTTTAAAAAAAAAAAAAAGTTTTTTTTTTTTTTTTTTTTTTTTTAAAAAAAAAAAAAAGTTTTTTTTTTTTTTTTTTTTTTTTTAAAAAAAAAAAAAAGTTTTTTTTTTTTTTTTTTTTTTTTTAAAAAAAAAAAAAAGTTTTTTTTTTTTTTTTTTTTTTTTTAAAAAAAAAAAAAAGTTTTTTTTTTTTTTTTTTTTTTTTTAAAAAAAAAAAAAAGTTTTTTTTTTTTTTTTTTTTTTTTTAAAAAAAAAAAAAAGTTTTTTTTTTTTTTTTTTTTTTTTTAAAAAAAAAAAAAAGTTTTTTTTTTTTTTTTTTTTTTTTTAAAAAAAAAAAAAAGTTTTTTTTTTTTTTTTTTTTTTTTTAATAATAATAACAATAATTAAAGAAAAAGTTGATAACAAAACAAAAATGCCTATAGGTAGGTGGGAGGGGTTTTTATAATTTTAATTTTAAAAAATCAACTGGTCATCAAACGAGGCTAACAATTTTCAGATAGACTGTAAACTAATGTTGTCTAGAATTGCATAGACAACATAACTATTGTATTCTTAGTACATCCTATGCTCAAGTTTAGATTCAATGTTTTTCACAGAACTCCTGTATTGGCTGATGACATTCTTGTTGGTGAGACTGGAGAAGGGGAAGGTGTAAAGCCACCTGAAAAGTCATTTTGGGCTAAATATGTGAGTTTTAAAGAAAAGAATAATTATTCCATAGCCTTAAATTTTGATATATTCTTACTGGATTTGTATCCCTATTATGCCAGTGGATGTACCTGATACCACTTGGATTGATTGTTATGAATGCCATAACACAAGCAATGAACATGGCTGAAGAACAGGTTAGTGGCCAAGCAGCAGGACAAGCACAGCCACAGCAGTCAGCTGCTGCAATTCAGCGCGGACCAGGTTCTTCTGCAGTAAGACGACGATAGAAACTTTAGCTGCATTAGAAAAACCGACAGGAAAGCACCTCTGTGCATTGTTTTGTTTTTTTTTTTTTGTAGTTTTCAACATAATGATTGAACTTAGACAATTTTTTGGCGAAGCATTCATTCCTAACTTCACTAGCAACAGAAACTTTGTTGAAGACAGAATACTGTAAATCCCATTTATTTGTTTGACTGATGTTCAACTTCCATTTGAGACTCCCAGTTAAATTTTTTGAAACATTTATGATTTATTTTGGAATGAGAATGATACTGATGATAACCAATGCCAAATATGATAATTCACAAAAATTTTGGAGAAGCTAGACAATAGTAGTGTAACCCAGTTGGGTTATACCAATTATAGTAAGTTTTTAACACTCCCTCTCATCTATGTGTAGGAAATTTGTTGTTCTACAAGTAGAAATTAATATTAATTTGGGAAGAAAAACACATTACAAAGGTTTAAACCAAAACTTTTACTCATACATCATATTAAATCATCTGTTGAACTAAAAGTTTGAGTTTGAGTTTAAGGATTACAGTAAATTTGCTTTAACATACTTTAACATTTTTCTATTGGGGAGAATAGTTATTATTTTAGATCCTTCCAAGATTGAGGGAGACTTGTTGGCTTCTTTATTGAAAGTTCATTTATGTTATCTTATTTTATTTAATTATGAAAAGAAAGCAAAATTTTTCATTAAAAAATAAGAAAAATTATTATAACTAAAAAAAATTAAATTATTTACAAATATAGAAAATTTTTACTATCTATCAGTGATAGAAGAAGTTATCAACATCACTGATGGACTGTAATTTTTTTTTATATTTATAAATAGTTTTGTTCATTTTGTTATATTTGAAAACTACCCTTAAAATAACGTAAAAAAATTATGTTATTTTTTAAAAACAACAAAACTAGTCGAGTCATTCAATAAATTAAAAAAAAAAAATGCTAAATTGATACAAACTCACATGGGGGAGAGGAAACCAAGGTGTTCTAAATTAAAAAGAATCTGAAATAGCACTAAAAGTTTCATTTTTCATATATAGCACCTATTTTGGCTGATTGTTTTTATGTTCATCTCAATTTTAGTTTCTTTTAATGATACATGCATATCATCGATTTTTTTGGACTTTTTTTGTGGAGTTTTAGTTAAGACGAAAACCAAGACTGACTATGTAAGTCTTTCCTAAATGTTATTTAATATTTCCAAATATTATATCATGTATATATATTTTTTTTCAAATTCTTTATTTCCTAATTTAAATGTCAATTCAATCTCTCATTTTCATATACCATTATGATTTACTACTTTAATATTCAAAATCTTGTGTAATCTTTCCAAATATTGAAATAGGAAAATTGGAAAGAGTCGTGATTGAATTGGGGATTTGGATTGGGATTAGAGAATTTGAAGAAGATTATGTCCATTATATTTGGGAAAGATTGCCTAAAAAATAATAGTCAGTCTCAATCTTTGCAATATTTCTGACAATTTCTTCCTAAGAGAGCAATAAGAAAGTCTTAAATCTAGAGAATGCCAAGTGATCTAGAGAAGTTCGTAAGAGATTATATTTTAGATTCATTTCCAAGTAAACACCAGAGAACTCCTGAAGATGCTAAAGCACAATTAACAAAATCTCCAAAATAAAAATTAAAAAAAAATGTTGCTGTCAAATACTGAATTTGAAGGGAGCAAGAAAAATTGAGATCTTTTTATGCCCTCTTATGTAAGCTCATTTGGTTTTGGCAGGGATAGATGGGGGCCCATTGAATATCGGGATTGCTTGAGGTCCATATGGTCGGAAGATGAGCTAGATTGTGCACCGATTATTCTTTGGAGCTTTTAGAATCTTAGGAACGAGGTCTGCTTTAGGAACGGGGTGTCGAGAATTGCTTCTCTCAAGATTAAGATAAGTTCCTTGCTGATGGTCCCTATGGATGATTCGGGTAAACGCCCTGCAGCTTCTCCTCGAGTGCCCCTTGATGAGCACGGCCAAGACGTAGCGTAATAATGTGTAGGCTAGTGAAGATAAAATAGTTTTTGGTCCTTAGTGCAAGCGCACACCGTCGGTAAGTAATAAATGAGGTACTCTACATATGAACAAATGTAACAAAACATTAAAATAATCAAGACTTTCCTTAAGAATGTAAATGTAATGTTATTGATACAATAGTTGGAAGATGGTGGTTTTTGTGAAAAAAACATATTAAAATGAGAATGATAAAGAAAGACTCAAACATGTGCATACCCTTTGGTCGGAGAATATCACTTTTCATGCAATTACAACTTTGACTCAACTTAAACATCGTGAACCATCTCCAACACTTATTCGACCTTCTACGAAATATATTTCTAGGAGTCTAAGCCACTATACCTTTATGTCTATGATTAATGAGAACTTAGGTGAATAAAAACACAAAAGCCTACATAAACAAAGGCTTGTGTCTAAGCTTTTTTCTTATATTGCTTTCATGAAAACTAAGTTTTGCTTAATAACCATTTCAATATTAAATTCAACTTTTATATATTAATTTAGATGACCAATCTAGACTAATGATGGAAATAAACTCAATAAAAGCCAACTATACTTGTCACACCCCCTTCCAGATTATCCTTTTTAACTTGGAAAGAGGTGTGAAGACAACAAACATCACCCATTTTGTGAGGTTTATTGTCCATCTATACCTGATTAACCTGCTAAAAACAATATCATAACATAGCCACCCACTTTATCTTTTCCTCAAAGTATTTGGCATACAAGTTCAACATTCAACTTAAAATAAAATATCATTTAGCTTAGATATTTACAATAGTTGTTCCATTATAACCATTTGTTACACAACTCACGAAACATACAATAGAAACATTCTCACACCTCAACATCAACCCAACTAGGATATCTACATGTCACATTGGACCAAACATTTACACATACAAGTGAGAAATAATTATGCTGGTATCTTGAAACTGAGAAAGCCGAGGCTCGAGTAGGCTAAGCTTTGAGAACTCTTTCGCTACCTGAAAGGGAAAAAAAACATAGAAAAGTGTGAGCTAGAATACCCAATGAGTGACAAATTAAAAACAATTACGTCAACATCCACTATAGATATTTTAAATTAAGGAAACATTTTCTAGGCTTAAAGCATCATGTAATATCAAGCTCATAACCATGGGTAAAATAATAAGATAAAACATCATGAAACCAAGTAAACTTTTCATCACTTTAACTAGGAAAACTTCACATTTAACATGTACCTATTATCCTTCATTGAGGTAAAGCAAGCTCAATACACTCAATGTCATAGTCTTAGCTACGATGAGATACATCAGTGTCATAGCACACCCTATATTCACTCCACAGCACATCACACAACAACACACTTGAGTGATTCCTTTGTGTGAGAGTTCTCTCCTTTGTCTTAGTGTTCTTTAGTAGAACAATGATGCGCACTTTAAGTGTTAACCGCAAGTGTACGGGTCAAGTTATAATATAAGACGGTAAAGTCCGAATATCGTTCCACTAAGGATGTAATCGTGAATGTTTAAATTACTTAGTTATCATAGAATTGAATCAATATTATTTGAGGATTGGAATTGAAGTTGTGAATTTTGAAAAAGATAAACTAAATAAGGAAAGCAAATTAAGTAAAAAACACAAGAGTCAAAGAGAGTTCTAGGATAAAGAATCCTTGTTTAATCCTTCATGCAATATTCTAAGGTTCATGGAATTCATTGTAATTCATATGCTTAAGTCTAGAAACTTAAATCCAAGTTATTTTTTCTGAAAAACAACATTTTCTCATGCAGCTTAATTGATTACTAATCTCTTGAAATCAATACAAATTAAATGACATTAAGAATAGTCTTTAGCAACTTTTATTGTTAACCCAACTATTTTCATGATAGATTAACAACAATTCTTTGTTATAGATCTAGTTAAACATACAATCTTTCAACCATACGTTTAACCTAACATTCAAACATGGCCGTTCAACGAGAATTAAGCACAATAACAAAGAAAAACATAATCATTACAACAAAATCATGAAGAATTTACAATATTAACATGAATTCATAAACAATTCATCAATACCCTAAAACTAAAGAGTTTAGCCACTCATAGCTTTAAGCAAAATGTTCATAGACAAATTAAGCATAGAAAGAGTGTAAATAAAGTAAAACTCTACTAGGAAGAAGCCCTTGATTGAGGAGGAACCGCCAAGATGTCCTTCGATCTTCACGTTGGGAACTCGAATGACACCAAACTCTCTCTCTCGAACTCTTTTCTTTTCCTTGCAGCCAACTCATTCTTTGAGACTCTTTTGGTGTGTTTTTCTCTAATTTCTTGATGTGTAAATTCGTGATTTAGGATGCTGGAAACACTCCAATTTATAGAGTTGACCACCTAAAATTCTTCCAAAAATACAAAATCTTCAAATATGAAAAGTTGGCGCCGCGACGCTGACCGATAAAGAAAGGCGGCGCCGCCGTGCTACTTGATGGCGCCACGGCGCTGAGACAACTACTACTATCAGGAAAAAGCGTCGCGGCAGCGCCGTACTGGCTCCATGGTGCTGCCTTGTTTTAGGCAGATTGGGAGTTTCCTTCACCGTTTCACCAGATTCTGGCTTCGTTTTGATCTTTTGGCTTTCACTTCTAATTTTCTTTATTTTGACCTGAAAACCATTAGCAAACAAGTGAAATCTAATATAAACTCCCTTAATTTGAGAGAATAGAAAGCACTTTTCAAGTACTTTTCATCACCACAAACTTAGAAATTTGCTAGTTTCGAGCAAAGAATAGAATCAAATAGAGGGAGTTTAGATGAAGAAGTGTGCAATCGGCTCATGTCTCAGAGAATAGCATTTAAGAGCTTTAAGTAGAAACATGCAAGCATATCTATATTGGTATAATCATTCAAGGCCAAATCTTGCTATCTCCTATGTGTGTGTGTAAGCCTCATTCAATTTCAAATGCTAAAACTCAAATTGGGACTTAGAGCTTCTTTAATTCTCTCCCTACTCTAGCTCATGCACCAATTTTCAAGTATCCACATTTCAAGTGAGTAATATGTCTACTAAGGTGCCTTTCAATCATTGTTTTTCTTTTTTTTTGGGCCCTAAACTTGCATTCTTTTACCTAGAGGCACTAGCTTTCACACATTCAGTGTAGAGACTCGTACCTAGTCAATTCCCAGGCGTCCTTACTGATCACAACAAAGGCAACTCTTTTTACCCCCATTAATGCATACTCATTACAAGTTTAACATTTAAAAGATAGGCACATGAAGCTCATATATATATATATATATATATTGTGCACTTCTTTTTTCTCAAAGGCATGTGTATTCTTTTCATTTTCCTTAGTCTAAGATTACAAACTATCATGTATTTCTACTCTCTAACCGGTGGGACCTTGCGGAGTGACAACAAAATACACCCAACTTAATCCTTTTTTCAGTTAAAGCTTCTAAATTAAAGTTGCTATGTGCTTAAGAATATAGGAGATGTTAAGAGGGACATAAGTGAAAAGATGATGCTATTCTATTTCCACAATAAGTCACCTATCATGCAAAATTTGAATCTCATCATGAGCAATCAACATCAAAGCACACAACCATACCAATATTCCCCTTAACTTTGAAAGCTCCAAGATTTTTTAAAATTTTTCAAAATTTCATTAACATGCATATGATCATTAAAAACTCACAAACATGCATAGTAGGATAAGAAAACACACAAAAGTACGAGTGACACCTTCTACCCCAAACTTAAAATCATGCATTGTCCCCAATGCATAAGAGCATTTAACAAAGAAGGAATAAGCCTGGGAGTAAGCAGGAAACCACCAAACAAGCTTGGTGTAAGAAGTACTTTGTGTGATGAACCAAGATCCTGAAAATTAAGCATATGAGTGACTCAAAGATTATGAAAATAAAATAAAATGAAAAACAAAGAAAGCAATAAAATTGGGTTGCCTCCCAACAAGTGCTTGGTTTAACGTCTTCTAGCTAGACGGGGCTCACAAGTCACGGCGGATCCCAAGGTGGTTTCTTCCTTCCATTCGTTGGATCACCTAGGATATTTAGTTTTTGCCCACATTGACACTCACAAACATATTCATTAACATTTAGTGAGTTGGTCAACAATTCATTATCAAGTTGGACATCGTCTTTTCTAATGTAGTCAAGTATCATTAGGGAGTCATCATTATGACATTTTACCGGACTCACCACTTCATTTTTAACATGCTTCTCCATGATTTGTTCATAATTCATTTTAGGTTCTGGAGGCATACAAGAAGAACTAGGAGCATTATCACAACTAGAAATATGCTTCATAGAGTTTTCTAATTTAACATCAAGCATGCCATTAGTCTTACCTTTCAATGGAGAATCATCATGCATAGAGTTCTTATTAGAAGAGGAGGACGATATTACCTTTGTGCTTGGTTCATGATGCTCATACCTTTTTACATCCGGATGTTTAAGGACTTTATAGATGTCGAATGTTACCTCCTCATCGTTAAGGCGGAATGTGAGCTTTCTATCTTGCACATTGATGAGAGCCCTTTCGGTGGCCAAGAAAGGTCTCCCAAAAATTATGGGGACTTTGGCATCTTCCTCCATGTCTAGTATCACAAAGTCTGCTAGGAAGATAAACTTGCCCACCTTAACCAATACGTCCTCCACAATGCCGTAGGGATGTACAAATGATCGATCGGCCAAAAGCAAGGATATGGTAGTTGGTTGCACCTCTCTACCATTGAGCTTCCTAAACATGGATAAAGGCATTAAGTTAATGGAAGCTCAAAGATCACAAAGCGCTTTAGTAACCGAATTATTGCGTAAATGACACGGGATAGAGAAACTCCCTAGATCTTTTAATTCTGGAGGCAATTTTCTTTGAAGTGTCGTGTTACATTCTTCGGTTAGTGCAACCGTTTCATAATCTCCGTACCTCTTCTTCTTAGACAACACCTCCTTCATGAACTTGGCATACTTAGGCATTTGTTCTACTGCCTCTGCAAAATGAAGGTTAATTTCCAACTTTTTGAATATGTCTACGAATTTAGAAAATTGAGCATCAATTTTTTTCTTTTGAAATCTTTGTGGAAAAGGTAAAGTGTTAGGGATAAAAAGAAGTAAGAGTTAGAAGTACTCCCTATATTTTACTGTGATTTCTCCTTTTTCTTAGATGCACTCTCTTTTGTATTGGAGCATCTTCTATGATGGCCTCATCCTCTTCTTATGGAGGCTCATCATCGCCTATCATGATGTGCTTGTTCAACTCCTTGCCACTCCTTAGGGTTAAGGCATTGCATTCCTCCTTGGGGTTCTTCTCTGAACAACTTGGAAACTTACCTTTTTGCAGTCTGTAGAAAGATGTGGCCATTTGACTAAGTTGAACCTTCAAGTTTTGAATTGCCTTACCTTGGCTTTGTATGGTGCTTGCTATATAGTTGGACCAAATTCTCCAATGTGGTTGTCCTTGATCTTGACCCTTTGACAAAGTCAAGCATTATGTCCTCTAATGATGATGTCTTTGCATTCCCCGCTGGATTGAATCTTTGAGGTGCTTGCAACACATTCTTGTTGTTGGCATATGAGAAGTTTTCATGATTTCTCAAGTTGGGATGATAGTGAGTTGGAAGTGACCTCGGTATTGTCTTCTATCCGCATAATTGGCCACCTCTAACTCACTTTGCTCTTGTTGATTTGTCATGGCCGCAAGGGAAGCTATGGATGGTGAACTTGCTTGGGCTTGGCTTCCTTGGGACAATTTAGATAAAGCATTAGTGAGAGAAGCCAATTGAGCTTGTCGAGAACTTACCTCGTCTATTTCATATCGTCTGGTGGATTTTGGGATAATTAGAGAAGATCGTTCACATGGCTAATTATACGATGTAGTGGCCAAGTCTTCTAGTATGTTATAGGCCTCTTGAGCACTTTTTAAGAAAATTGAACCTCCGGTGGTTGCATCTAGGATGGATTTGGTTAAACTTGACAATCCATTGTAAAATAGTTGAATTTGAAACCAATCCGAGTAGCCATGTTGAGGACACCTTGTCACACCCCCTCCTAGATAACACTTTTTAACCTGAAAGGAGATGTGACGATAGCAACTTCACCCTTTTTGTGAGGTTCACTGTTCATCTGTACCTGACTATCCTGTCGAAAACATGATTTAACATACCCGCCCATAGTACATATTCCTAAATCATAAAACGTTCAGATCCACGAAGCCAATAACTACAGTAACATGAGAACTTATATTTACATGAACAAATACTCCAACCTTGATCACAACTAAACTTAGATGACATATACATTATCCAATCTCACTTCCCAACATCTAACTAACTATGTCTACATGCCACATACACAAGGTTATTTACACATACAACAACTATGATGTAAAGTATTCTCTGATGACTTGAAGCTTAAGCAAGATAAGGTTTGAGTAGGCTAAGCACCGGGAACTCTTTTGCTACCTAGATGGAATAGAAAACAAGGAAAAACGTGAGCTGGACGCCCAGTAAGTGACATGATATTTAAAAATACAACTTGAGAATTAAATTATGCTTAATAATAGAGAACATATACTGTATCATAAAAATCGTGCTTAGGCAAGGAGGAAAACATAAGTCATGCCATTTGATTAAATAAAACTTTGAAACTAATAAATTATTCATTTGCATTCAAAAATACCCTTAATTGAGGCGGAGCAAGCTCAGCACGCTTAACGTCGAAAACAAACCTTAGTTGGAGCGGAGTAATCTCGACACACCCAATGTTGAAAACCTTAGCTGATGTGGAATAATCTCAACACAACAGTGTTATCGCTCACTATGGGCACATAGGAACTATCTTAGGCTGCCCAAGTACCTTCTCCATGTCCTTCACTACTAGGTCCCTAATAAACTTAAATGACTTCTTAACGTCCTTCAGCATTGAGTTCTTTCATGTCATAGGGTTGCCCATATGCCTTCTCAACGTCCTTCAGCATTGGATCCCTTAGAAAACATTTTAGAAAACAAGTATGCTTTGCATAAAAAGTACATCATAAAACATTTCATGGAAAATCAGATCATTCCTCAATGAATAGCATCATTTAAACATGCTTTCTGAAAACTTATGGAGAATAGATAAGTCATACTTTTCATGTCATTAAACCAAATAATACAGTAATCATACTTAACATTTAGCAAATCATCATCAAATCACATTCTATAAGAAATCACAGCTAAACATTATAAATAGTATTCATTTTAAAGAAAAATGAGTGTCACTCACAATCCGGGCTTGTTTCTTGGGGTTTATAGGCTTTCCCAACCTCAACTTGACCTAAAATACCATTTACTAGCCATTAGATCATCTCCCTGAAGTCCTCACAAATATTATTTAACTAAATTCCATCCACATTGTCCATATTAAGCTTATTTTCCACCTTTTTCATCATTTCAACCATTTAGGGACCGTTTTACAAATTTCTCAAAATTTTCAAAAATATCCAAAAATCAGCTTAAGATTCATATTTACCCATTTTAAGGTCAATTATTCAAGGAAATATCAATTAGAGTCTAAAAATATCCAAAATTACCCAAGATGGTCGTGGGCACCCTTGGTGGGCAGTAGGTGGGCAAGGGGGTGGTGGCAAGGGAGTGGTGGTAGGGGTGTGAGGCGCTGGCAAGTGGGGCATTGGCAGATGGGGCACTAGGCAGGGCGTGGGGCGCTAGGCTCTAGGCAGGGCGTGACACTAGCGTGTGGGGCGTGTGCGGGGGGGGGGGGGGGGGGGGGGGGGGGG
>QLSR01000054.1:1800071-1844224 GCA_031780015.1 Citrullus colocynthis
GGGGGGGGGGGGGGGGGGGGGGGGGGGGGGGGGGGGGGGGGGGGGGGGGGGGGGGGGGGGGGGGGGGGGGGGGGGGGGGGGGGGGGGGGGGGGGGGGATGGGGCTGGCGACATGTGTGGGCAAGCCCTCTGGGCAGCCTCCAGCTGACTTCGACCAACAATCTCCTATTTTCAACCTGATTTTTCAAAGCTCCAAAATACCTTTTCTTTTGAAATAAAATTCAAATAAAAATTATAGAGCTCAAGGATAACCTCTTAACTGACTTACCAAGAAAATTGAGCTTCAAAAACCTTCCCGAGCGTCCTTGAAAAATTTCTCAAAGTTAACCCGTTTGGTTTGCTCAGTTTCTGCGACAATCTTCGGTGTTTTCAAGTTTTCTCAAGCTTCCCGACCTCAAATCACTCCAGCAGCCCTAGGTTGAATTTCTAACTCATAGAGCTCTCTTTGGTCCAAAAATGGAGAAAATAGCACGAGTGAATCGGGAGAACCAACATTGTAATTGAGCTGCTTGCTTAAAGTTCGAGCAACTACCCAGTTCAGCCAATCCCACACACCTCCTTGCTTCAACGTGGCTTCTTCTCTTTTCTTCTCATCCTAGCCATCCAAATTAAATATTATTTACCTTTAAATAATTAATTTAATTTAATTTAGTATTTATTCCTTAATTTTACATTTTTCCCTAAATTAATTCCAACTTTTGACCTTTGACTTGAGATTTTCTTCACACTTAGCAAAAACTTTCTTAAGTCCAGTCCCACCTCCTTGTTCTACAACACCATTAACTTCATCTCTTTTATTTCTTAATAAAAGTAAATGGAAGAATAAAAATAGAAATCATAACTACTTAAAAGTGCACTAGAATTTCACATACATTTCTACTCATTCAAGCCAACCCTAGCCAACCTTAAACCATGATCTTTAACTTGTGCTAAAGTAAAGGAAAATAGAGGTTAGGGCCTACACACCTCCTCAAGAGATTCTTGTACGTCTCCCAAGCCTCATATACCTGAAAGATAGAATTTGTGGCGAGCTACCATGCGATGTACTACAAAGATGCTCAAATTCAACACCAAAAATAGGTAAGGTCAATATTGGTGTTGTTACGAGTCTTTTCTTCAACTTTTGGAAACTCTGTTCACATTCATCATTCCATTCAAACTTAACATTCTTTTTGGTTAGACTCATTAGTGGAAGTGCTATTTTAGAAAATCTTTCCACACATCGACGGTAATAACCTGCCAACCTAAGAAACTGCAAACTTCAGTCACTGTAGTGGGTCGGTCCCATTTAACTATAGCCTCTGTCTTCTGTGGATCTACGCTTACTCCCTCTACTGACACCACGTGACCGAGAAATACCCCACGATCAAGCCAAAACTCACATTTACTAAATTTGGCATACAGCTTTTGATCACGTAGCGTCTGCAATACTATTCAGAGGTGTTTAGTATGCTTCTCTTTACTTCCGGAGTACACCAGTATGTCATCAATAAATACTATAACAAACTAATCAAGGTATGGGTGAAATACTTGATTCATGAGATCCATAAACACTCCTGGAGACACTATTGAATACGACCTGCTTCATGATTGTTACAAATATTTGTAAGGTGTCATAAATGAAATGATCATGTTTGTTCATGTAGAGACATGTGAGCGATGGTATTCTACATAATAAGATTGTGTAAGACTGACCCTGAAATAATCACAGTTACGTATTAACACCGTTTACGATTAACACTGATTAATTTCACTTATCGATGACCTAAATAACTTGATCTGAATCTTGAGCTATCTATGAACTCCTGTTCATTCAGAATTATCTCTTGATCTACATAGGTGAGAGTAAGCTCAATAGCACTGCTCAACATTCCTCTCATTTTAGGGATAAGACCGGGCAAATAGCTGGGGACATAGAATTTGCAAGACGAAATTCACTCTTACCCAACTTAGGGATAGTAGAGAGGTTGTTCTCTTAAATATTGTTCCCAGAACTTGAACAAGGGGCCTTATCCTCTCACTGGCCCGAAAGGGAATGGATTTAGTGATTAGATTCTAAATCAATTGTTTATTAGAGGGACAGTGGTACTTAAGGAGAAAAGATGTAACTCAGAGGTAAATCGATATTTGACCTGGCTGAAGTTATGAACGACCTGTGAAGGATTGACTTATCAATGATGGTTATATCAAATGGACACAAATATATCTACAGTGAGGAGAGTGCAACTACGGGCTTTAGTGGAGTGTCCTGTTAGTTAACGAATGTTGGTTAACTAGGTTAAAGAGTTTGGTCGGTTAATCTCGAATCGTTGGAGCTCATGATCTATAGATCCATTAGATCCCTCTACTAGTAGCTCATAAATGGATTAAAATCTTAAATAGTGTGGTGAATAAGTTTGAACCGTTCAAATTGATAACTTGTAGAAATACAAGTTATTACAGCCTTCTTTTGAGAAAAATAGAGATTAAATAGAGAATCATGTGGCAGTTGATGTTAAATTCTATTGATAAATCTTCCTATGCGTTCTACTCTTATAAATTGATGAAGATAATTATTTTATAGATTTTTGAGCCTAAAACGCATGTTTTAACGAAGGAACGCGAGCAACCTGTAAATTCTTAACGCAGGACTATGTGTTTGCAACCTGTGACGCGTTGACATCCGCTCAACGCAGTATGATGCGTTAGAACATATGGATGCGTCGACATGAGTGAATGCATTAATCTAAATTCTCCATGGACGCATAACGGCCAGAAACGGAAGACAGCAGAAAATCAGATCAAAATCTTGAAAGATTGTCGGAAGATTGACATGCATAATCTGTGGCTAAAGTGGTAGATCTAAATTGAACCGAGATTTATGCAATTAGGCAAGATAGGTGCACGACATCAATTTCCTCCAATCACGCAGATTTGCCACTGATTACGAATGTAGCCTCTATAAAAGGGCAGACCTGCAAGCTGAAAAAGGGTTGTTGATTCTCGTAGGAATTCCTAAGTGACAGCAGAGTTCTCTCCAGAAGACAACCGGAGACGAATAGCTCGAGAGAGAAGAGTCTTCCCTCCGCCTAACCACTTCACAGCAGAACCTCATGCTTCCATTCTGGTGACTCAAGACATTGACGCGTTTCATGCTTTCTATCTCTTTTTCTAACTTTGATTTTAGATTTGTGTCAAGACATTGAGCTGTCTAAAATTGTATTCCGTTCATTAATCTAAAATTCTTCCATGTTTATCCATTTCTCCATACTTTCCGCTTATTACTTTGAATCCATGAGTAGCTAATCTTTTAAGGGTCACGAGTTGCGTTAGCATCTAAATAAGAACCATAGTGTAACTATTGCATCTTGTCAATTGTAATCTTAATCCGATGTTTATGTCGATCTAGCTAATCGATATAAGTAGTAATAATCAGACTGCTCGAGAGGGTAAGTGATTGTGGAACTCAATTGACAAGGCCAAGAAGTGTTACCTATCTATAGGAATAACCTTGGTACTTAACACTCTCCTATGCGGTATAGACATATAACGCATAGCGGCTGACAACCAGGAGAAGAGTCGCAAGTATGAATAAAATATCACTATGCGTTTCTGATTTTAGATGTTAACCAACCCGAACCCTGTTTTTATCCATTCATTTAATCCATTTAGCTGACTTTGCTGTGTCGCATACCTTACCATTTACCACATTTTAATCTAGTGTACATGTTATCGCTTTCTTTAGTTAGACGCATCCTTATCAACTATTTTTAATTACCACTCCAACTCTGATAATCCAACGAATTATAGAATCAGCGTAGTCCCTGTGTTTGACCTCGGACTCACCGAGTATACCTATTTCTTTGCTTATACTTGGGTTAAGAATAGGAAAACTTGACAGATCATAAACGCATAACATTAAGCATATTCAACGTATAGTATGTTAAACGCATAGGAAGCTTAATAATAATAGACAAACGCAGCAGCAAGTTTTCCACTTCAGATCTGCCGTGCGACACAAATCTTGGCTTAAGGAATGAAAGTCAAATATATATCGACGTTTAATTACGAATTAAACGTACAAATAGAGTTAATTATAATATTTAAATAAGATTTAAATATTAATCATATGAATAGCGATTCATATCGACTTTTAGAAAAATCGGGACAAATGGGAAAAATAATTTTATTTTATTATTTAATATTAAAATAATATTTAATTAATTAAATATTAAATTACTTTTTATTTAATTATTTAATTATTTTTTAAATTAAAAATCAATTAATTTAATTTTTGGAACTTCATTGAAAATTGATTTTAAAATTGATTTTTGAAGATTGGATTTTCCCACTAACTAAGCTAGGAGCTTGGTTGTCTTCTTCACAATTAACCAACAAATTAACCATTTTGTGTTGTCAAATTTTGATGTAATTGGATTCAATATTATTCTTTAATAAATAGAGATAATTTTGATATAAAAATGGTTAAGAATTTTGTGAAATTAAAGGGTTAATTTTGCAAAATTCCATCCATTGTTCATCTTCTTCCCAACCTTCATTCCTTCACAAATTCGCCACAAATTTGGATCCCACCATCCAATCTAAGCCTAGAGAATAGTAGAGAAAACTCTTGTGGTGGTCCACAACCAAGTGGTGCTGAAATTCATCAAGAATTGAAGGAGAATTTGGAGCTTCAAGGGTAAGTGTTCTTGAAACTTTGGTTTTTCTTTTTAATTGCATGTTTAATCCTCTAAACTGAGCATCTTAGAGTGAAAATTAATCAAATTAACTTCTGCGGCATGCGCATTTATCCATCAGGCAAGCCCTCTGGGCAGCCTCCAGCTGACTTCAGCCAACAATCTCCTATCTTCAACTTGATTTTTCAAAGTTCTAAAACACCTTTTCCTTTCAAATAAAATTCAAATGAAAATTATGGGGCTCAAGGATAACCTTTTAACTAACTTACCAAGAAAACTGAGCTTCAAAAATGTTCCCGAGCGTCCTTGAAAAATTCTTCAAAGTTAACTCGTCTGGTTTGCTCGATTTCTGCGACAACCTTCGGTATTTTCAATTTTTCTCAAGCTTTCCGACTCAAATCACTTCGGTAGCCCTAGGTTGGATTCCTAACTCACACAGCTCCCTCTGGTCCAAAAATGGAGACAGTGGCACTAGTGAATTGGGAAAACCAACATTGTAATTGAGCTGCTTGCTTAGAGTATAAGCTGCTGCCTAGTCCAGCCAATCAGCTTTGGCCACACACCTCCTTGCTTCAACGTGGCTTCTTCTCTTTTCTTCTTATCTTAGCCATCCAAATTAAATTTTATTATCTTTAAATAATCATTTTAATTTAATTTAGTATTTATTCCTTAATTTTACATTTTTCCCTAAATTAATTCCAAAATTTGATCTTTGACTTGAGATTTTCTTCACACTTAGCAAAAATTTTCCTTAGTCTAGCCCCACCTCCTTGTTCTACGACACCATTAACTCCATCCTTTTTATTTCTTAATAAAAGTAAATGGAAGAAGAAAAATAGAAATCATAAGTACTTAAAAGTGCACTAGAATTCCACATACATTTGTACTCATTCAAGCCAACCCTAGCCAACCTTAAGCCATGATCGTTAACTTGTGCTAAAGCAAAGGAAAATAGAGGTTAGGGCTTATACACCTCCTCAAGAGATCTTTGTATGTCTCTCATGTCTCATATAGTGATACTATCCGGAGGTATGGTTTCCAATCAATCTTTTGCTAGGTCCTGTAAAGAGAAAGAGAAAAGTCTTAGTTTAATAGCATCATTAGAAACACCATACATCTTTACTGTTCCGCATATCTCCAAGAAAGACCGTAAATGTTTGTGAGGATCTTCATTAGCTCTTCTTCTAAAGGCTAGCTCTCTAGCTACAATGAGATACATCAGTGTCATAGCACACCCTACATGCACGCCAAAGCACATCACACAACGACACACTTGAGTGATCCTTTGTGTGAGAGTTCTCTCCTTTGCCTTAGTGTCACACCCCCTCCCAAGTTCACCTACTTAACCTAAAAGGGGACGTGAGAATAGTATACATCACCCCTTTTGTGACGCATACCATCCATCCCTTCACACACATCCTGAACTATTCACAATAAATTTCACATTCTAAGACATTTAAATATCACATATAGGAAAGTATAAACAAGTCAAACCACTTCTTCAACTCATTCATATGTTCCATTACAATCCATGGTTCAATCTCTTACAAATACACACGTATATCTACATGCCACCTAAGAGGGGTTTAACATACAACAACACTTCCACAAGTCGAGTTTTTCTGAATCTCGAAACTTAAGCAGGGCGAGTTGGAGTAGGCAAAGCACCTGGAACGACCTTGCTACCTGGAGGGGAAAGAAAACATTGAAAACATGAGCTAAAGGCCCAGTGAGTGACCATTTTAGCAAACCATTTTGTTCGGAAATCATCAATGGTAAAACTGAGTTCAACATCAACATAAAACATACAATTGCTTCCAAATTAAAACAAACTTAATTGCCCTTATCAATTCATATAGGATTTTCAACAAATCATAAGAAAACAGTTGAAGTGCAATACTTTTCCCTTAGTTGAAGTGGAGCAAAACTCAACACCCCAACGTCAAAAACATATAAGGCTCGATGTGGAGTAAGACTCAACGCACCAGCATATAACCTCTATGTGCACATAGGAACATGGCGGGTTGCCCAAGTACCTTCTCATGTCCCTCAGTACTGGGTCCCGGGGAAACTCACGTGCCTTCTCAAGTCCATCAGCACTGAGCCTCCTCTTAAACGTTTTTCTTTTAAGAAGTAACACTTTATACAAACAAATCATATGCAATCATTTATATGAACTCAGGGCAACTATATTTCATCAATAACATTTCATAAACATACTTTTCAATAACTTTAAGAACATAAAGTATGCTTCATAAATCATTTGATCACAAAATCGTATTCCATTGGAAAACCGAACTAACATATATAACAAAGATTGCTTTAGGGTAAGAAAAGTGTCACTCACAACTCTTTCTAGGCCTTGAATGGATTATAAGCCTTTCCTATCTCCTCTCGGCCCGAAACAAACATTTTCCCTTGTTACACTTCTTTTCTATTCATCAAAACATCAACAATAACTCAACATATGCACAATGCTTATAGTTCATTGTACGGTCAGGCTCCCATTAGTTCATTCTCAAGCTTTAAGCATTAAGGTTATTACTACTAGCCGCTCCTTACCTTTCTGTTAGCCTTTAATTCAATGAACACTTGGTGGGTAGCTCACTCTTGCTGATATACCGACAGTTGAGCCTTAACTTCTACTTAACAGGGCTGACTACTACTGCCTTAACCTCTCTGTTTAACCCTTGTTAAAAATGCATTTTCAACCCATATTAGGACTTCTTTCCTTCTACAAACTTGTAAGGAATCAAGTCCCACAGCTTACCTCAAAATCTCAAGGCTTAACTCTTTGTCGTTCTTCAGTTATGCCAAAATTACTTCGCATTGCTCCAGTTTGCATAACTGTTCTGTTTCTGCTGCTTTTACCTAGAAATTCATATGATTAACTTCACTTTCAGCTTAACCATCCTTCATAAGACTTGTTAGAAATTGCGTTAACTTACTAACCTCCAAATTTCAGCTTTAAACTCGGCTTCCTCGAGTCGTTCTACTCCAAACATTGACCACTATTCAATTTGTGCGTCTGCAAATCAAACTTCTGTTTCAGTTCTGATATTGGCACCAAAACGAGTGGAATTTCGCCCGAAGCTATAAGAACACCTTCCTCTACTTTCCTTTGTGGTTTCTCTGAAAGATGGGACCGACTTAAGCTCTCGAAATGTCTGTAAATGATTAAACTCACCAATATATATATACTGCCGACTTATCCTTCACAAGTTCCAAGATGATAATGCCGACTTATCACCCGTAGGCTGGCGCTAGTCTTCTCCTCGACGCAGGGCACTCATGTCTAAATTTTCCTTCAGCGCCTTCAGCACTAATCATTCTCACCGCATAGTGTTCTTGACACCTCCTACCTCCAACGCATACACACATAGTCTTACACACACTAGCTTCATTGCATTAAGACCATTCTGTCTTGGACGTAATGTGGCTCCAGCGCATGGCTGTCTTCGACGCATGGTGGTGCCTTCAACGCATAGTTCAAGTATATTTCTTTCCCCCGCCAATAATCATTTATCATGCGATGCGACGACCACTTCAACTCACAACCCCTTTGCGATTCACTCAACAACGCATGATTTCTCCAAGTAATTTAACTTCCACTTCTTCATCAACGCATGGCTTTGGCCAATACGTAGCCAACTTTCACCCCTTACTAGCTGCTTCTCGGCCACTCTTTCTTCTAGCCACGCATAACTCCAAATGCATTGTTCTCCCCAACGCTACTCTCCCCAACGCTGGATATTACAAGTCAGTGCTTACACTTAGTGTTCTTTAATAGAACGTTGATGCACACTTTAAGTGTTAACCACAAGTGTACGAGTCAAGCTATAATATAAGACAGTAAAGTTCGAATATCGTTCCATTGAGGATCCAATTGTGAAGGTTTAAATTACTTAGCTATTATAGAATTGAATCAATTTTATTTGAGGATTGGAATTGAAGTTTGAATTTTGGAAAAGATAAACTAAATAAGGAAAGCAAATAAAGTAAGAAACACAAGAGTCAAAGAGAGTTCTAGGGTAAAGAATCCTTGTTTAATCCTTCATGCAATATTCTAGGGTTTATGGAATTCATTGTAATTCATATGCTTAAGTCTAGAAACTTAAATCCAAGTTATTCTCTAAAAAAAACAACATTTTCTCATGCAACTCAATTGATTACTAATCTTTTGAAATCAATACAAATTACATGGCATTAAGAATAGTCTTCAGCAACTTTTATTGTTAACAAAACTATTTTCATGATAGATTAACAAAAATTCTTTGTTATAGGTCTAGTTAAACATACAATCTTTCAACCATACATTTAACCTGACATTCAAACATGGTCATTCAATGAGAATTAAGCACAATAAGAAAGAAAGACTAATCATTACAACAAAATCAATGAAGAGCCTACAATATCAACATGAATTCATAAGCAATTCATTAATACTCTAAAACTAAAGGGTTTAGCCGCTTGATGGCATCGCGATGCTGAGACAGCTGCTACTCTTGGGAAAAAGAACCGCGGCAACGTCGTACCGGCACCATGGCGCTGCCCTGTTTTAGGCAGATTTGGAGTTTCCTTTAGGCTTTCACTAGATTTTAGCTCGATTTTGATCTTTTGGGTTTCACTTCTAATTTTTTTTATTTTGACTTGAAAACCAGTAGCAAACAAGTGAAATCTAATGTGAACTCCCTTAATTTGAGAGAATAGAAAGCACTTTTCAAGCGTTTTTCAAACGTTGTCTTGTAATAGAGCTTTTAGCTTCACCATTTGTAATTGTGGTTTTGATGTAAATAAAGTTTATATTTCCACTAGCATGTGTGGACCACGATGCACCGAACAAGTTGGCAAACCCAAATGTCGCAAGACTTGTTCTACACATTGTTTAAGGCAACTTTCTTCACGAAGTTGTCTGTAGAATGAGATACTGACAGAAAAAGCAATGAAGAGACATTTGCTCAAGGATGGTTTGATCCATGTGGAGGATCGATGAAGGAAATCCACAACCCTTAACGGGTGGGACACTAAGGAGTTAGTAGAACAAATGATAGCTCCTTGTTTATTGTTCTTACTCCTTGCCTGAGATGCACAAAGATGTGGAGGCTTACCAAAATAAATCTAGTATGCCAGTGTCGATACTTTTCCTACGTGCACGCAGAATATCCCCAAAGGGCTAATACTGGACTTGGCAAATACCTTCTTAAATTCTTCAGTATTGGGAATCCTTGGACTTCTCAAATACCTTCTTTTAATCCTTCAGTATCGAGAATCTTTGGGACTTCCCATGTACTTTCTTTTATCCTTTAGTACTGGGAATCCTTCGGCAACCTGTAATGTTACGAAAACATATTCACGCAGCAGGGCAATCACAACAAAAATTTTATGAAAAATTTTCCAAAATTTCCTAAAATACCCAAAAATTAGTTTAAAATCCAAAATTTCCCATTTTGAGACTAAAAATTCAAGAAAAAATCAATTGGACTATAAAAATGCTTACCAACACCCAAAATAGCCGTAGGTATGCAACATGAGCGGCAGAAGGGGTGGAGCGCACGCTGTGAGGTGTCTCACCCCCTCTCTGATTACCTACATAACCTGAAAGGATGTGAAGACAATATTCATCACCCCTCTTGTGACGCATATTGCCCCATCTTACATAACTTCCTGCACAAACATTTCCATACTTATACATTCATAAAATTCAGCCATATTAACGCATGATCATAACATAATAATCCATTCCTGTACACAGTAGACTTTTATAACATATTCTCTGATAACCCACTTATAAAGAACTAAATCTACATGCCACCAGTGCTAAGTTATTTACCGTACAACAACGAGAAAATAAACTGTCTTTGGAAACTCAAAGCTTAAGCAGGGCGAGTTGGAGTAGGCAATGCTCCAAAAACGTCCTTGCTACCTGGGAGGAAAAGAAAACATGGAAAACGTGAGCTTGAGTGACTAATTTTGCAAAACTATCTTTTGTTCGAAAACAGACATGTTAAAATCATAATAACGCCATAAACGTAAATGTGATACAAATAATCATTTCTGTAAAATCATAATTTCAACAACGTAAACAAATCACATACGTTCATGCCAAAATCATCGTATACGAAAAACAGTTCGTTCTCAAAAACTTTCCCTTAGTCAGGGCGGAGCAAGACTCAACGCACCCGACGTCGAAAACATCCTTAGTTGAGGCGGAGTAAAACTCAACGCACTCAACGTCGATAACAATCCTTAGTTGGGGTGGAGCAAGACTCAACACACCCAATGTCACAACCTCTATGTGCACATAGGAGTATGGCGGGTTGCCCAAGTACCTTCTATGAGTCCTTCAATACTGGGTCCCACGGAAACTCACATGCCTTCTCATGTCCTTAAGCATTGAGCCTCCTCTAAAACATTTTAGGAATCGATATTATACGTAAATAGTTCACATGAAAACCTTTCATGAAAATCCGGTATATCACGATAAACAACATTTCACAACATGCCATTCAACGTCTTATAGAAAACGTATACAACGTGCCTTATGAACAATATCATCGAACATCATGCTGTTCAAGAAAACTGTTCATCTCAAAGCCATATTTCATAAGCGAGATTCTATATCACTAGCGAGATTACCAACGAGATTTCACCTTACTAGCGAGTTTACTAACGAAATTACACAACAAGTCACGACACTAGCGACACCAGCATGAGCGATACCAGCGAGACTACGTGATGTGCGATACTGAGTGAGAGCCAGCGAGATTTGTGAGAGAAAATCCTCCTTTACATGACCAGCGACACCAGTGTCGCTACTCAAGCTCCAATTCTCAGCGTTACCTGCTTCCAAACAGCACCCGACAGTAGAGTTTCCTCATTTCCTGTTTGTTCTCACTTTTGTTAATTCAAATTCATATTTCCAGCCAGATTTAGAACTTCTTTCCTTCTACAAACTTGTAGAGAAACATGCTTTCTAGCTTACCTCAAACTTTAGTGGCTTAACTCGTCCTGGTTCGTCAGATATTGCAAGTTTTCTCCGCGATGCTCCAGATTGCACAGAAATTTCGTATCAGTAACTTCCAACTAAAAGTTTACATGTTTCTATTCCATTTCAACTCAAGCATCCTTCATAAAAGTTGTTCAAAGTTGAGTTAAATTACTAACTTTAAAATTTTAGCCCAAAATTCAATCTCTTCAGCTCGAGATTCATCAAACACCAGACCTGGTTTGAGCTGTGCGACAGTAGATGAAGCATCTATTTCAGCTTCAGTTTTACCATGAAATCCTCCAAAACCTTGCACGAAATTGCCCTAGAACTCTTCTTCAACCTCTTCACAACGTGTAGCTGAAAAATAACATAGAATTTCATTTGGAAATGAGTAGAATGAAGTCGGCAAAATTTTCTGTCCAAAGAAAGGTTAAAAGTCGGCAAAATTTTCTGTCCAAATTTTTTTTTTTTTTTGTCTTCTTCCCTTTTTAGTTTTCATGTTCCTTTTTTTTTTTTTATAACAATATGAGATTATTAATACTAGTTCGCTTAAAGCTTTTGAACGTGCTTACCAATTAGGTGCTTACAATTCATTACCCCCTTTTTGAGAATTTCGTCCTCGAAATTCAGGTTAAGTCACTCCGTAAAGAGATGAGGGTATTTGATCTTCATTTGATCTTCACTTTCCCACGTTGCCTCTTCCCCTTTATGATTTCTCAACAAAATTTTAACAACCGGTATCGTTTTTGTTCTCAGAACTTGTTCCTTTCAATCAAGAATTTGCACAGGTTCCTCTTCATAAGATAAATCTTCATTTACCTGAATAGGTTGAGCTTCCAAAACATGTGTAGGATCTGGAATGTACTTCCTTAGTAGAGAAACATGAAATACATTATGTATTTTAGACAATTCCATAGGTAACGCCAACCAATAAGCCAACGGTCCTATGCGTTCCAGAATCTCATAAGGCCCAATATATCTCGGACTCAACTTCCATTTCCTTCCGAATCTCAAAATTCCTTTCCAGGGAGATAATTTCAAGAAGACTTTATCACCAACTTCAAATTCTAAATCTCGATGCCTCTTATCAGTGTAGCTTTTCTGTCGATCTTGTGCCGTCTTCAACCTTTTTCTTATGAATTTCACATTCTCAGATGTAGTTTGGACTAATTCTGGTCCCATTAACTTCCTTTCTCCTACTTCACCCCAACATATAGGAGTTCTGCAACATCTGCCATACAATGCCTCATAGGGTGCCATTCCAATACTAGAATGGTAACTATTATTATACGCAAACTCCATCAAAGACAATTGAGTATCCCAGCTTCCTTTAAATTGCAGCGCACAAGCACGCAACATATCCTCTAGAGTCTGAATCGTTCTTTCTGATTGTCCATCAATTTGAGGATGAAAAGCTGTACTAAACTTAAGTTTAGTTCCCAATGCTTCTGTAAACTCGGCCAGAACTTAGATGTGAATCTCGGATCTCTATCAGAAATAATAGACACAGGAGCTCCATACTGACTTACTATCTTATCAACATACAATTTGGCCAGTTTATCTAAAGTAAATGTCACTTTAACTGGTAAGAATCGGGCAGTTTTAGTAAATTTATCAACTATCACCCATATTCCATCATACCCATTTGGAGTTTTAGGAAGACCAAATAAGAAGTCCATAGTGATATGTTCCCATTTCCACTCAGGTACGGGGAGTGGTTTTAAAAGTTCACCAGGTCTTTGTCTTTCTGGCTTTACTTGCTGACATATCAAACATCTTGCTACACATTCAGCAATTTCCCGTTTCATTCCTGACCACCAATAATATTCTCTCAAAGTCCTGTACATCTTTGTACTACCAGGATGCATCGTATATGCAGAACTATGAGCTTCCTCTAGAATAGCATTTTTCAATGTCAAGTCATTTGGGACACACAATCTTCCTTGTTTCATTAAAGCTCCATCACTTCTTATTTCAAAATCCGTTCTTTGGTTGAGATTCACCTCTTCTACTATCTTCTTGAGTACAGAATCTTCCATTTGTTTGCTAACAATCTCACTCATCAAAGTAGGTCTTACCTGGAAGTGTGCAAGCAAACCTCCCAACTTATCTACCGATAAAGTTGCATTTGAACTCTTTAACTCCTTCGTCAATTCTGCACTAATAGTATTCAATGAAGTCTTGTCTTGTCTCGACTTTCTACTCAACGCGTCAGTTACAACGTTAGCCTTTCCTGGATGATAATTTATAGTGCAATGGTAATCCTTGATCAATTCCAACCATCTCCTTTGTCTCATGTTAAGTTCTTTCTGATCAAAGATGTATTTCAAACTTTTGTGATCCGTAGAGATATGGCACTTCTCTCCAAACAAATAATGCCGCCACATCTTTAATGCCAACACCGCTGCTGCTAGTTTTAAGTCATGGGTAGGGTAATTAACTTCATGTGGCCTCAACTGTCTAGAGGCATAAGCTATAACTTTACTTTCTTGCATCAGTAAACAACCCAACCCTTGACTAGAGGCGTCACAATACACCTCAAACTCCTTCCCTGTCTCTGGAAGTGCTAAAATAGGCGCTGTCACTAATCTCTTCTTTCACTCTTGGAAACTTTGCTCACATTCTTCGTTCCATTCAAATTTAGTTCCTTTCTTAGTCAAACGAGTCAGTGGTAATGCTATCTTGGAAAAACCCTGTACAAAGCACCGATAATAACCTGCGAGTCCCAGAAAACTACGAACCTCTGTTACTGTCCTTGGCTGTTCCTGTCACACCCCCTCCCTGATTACCTACTTAACCTGAAAGGAGATGTAAAGACAATATACATCACCCCTCTTGTAACGCATATTGCCCCATCTTACATAACCTCCTGCACAAACATTTCTATACGTATACATTCATAGAATTCAGCCATATTAACGCACGATCCTAATATAGTAATCCTTCCTGTACACAGTACACTTTTATAACATATTCTCTCATAACCCACTTCTAAAAAATTAACTCTACATGCCACCAGTGTTAAGTTATTTACACGTACAATAACGAGAAAATAAACTGTCTTTGGAAACTCGAAGCTTAAGCAGGGCGAGTTGGAGTAGGCAATGCACCAGGAACGTCCTTGCTACCTAGGAGGAAAAGAAAACATTGAAAACGTGAGCTAAAAGCCCCGTGAGTGACTAATTTTGTAAAACTATCTTTTGTTCGAAAAACAGCCATGTTAAAATCATAATAACGCCATAAACGTAAACGTGATTCAAATAATCATTTCTGTAAAATTATAATTTCAACAACATAAACAAATCACATATGTTCATGCCAAAATGATCGTATACAAAAAACAGTTCGTTCTCAAAACTTTCCCTTAGTCAGGGCGGAGCAAGACTCAACGCACCCGACGTCGAAAACAAGTAAGGCTCGATACGGAGCAAAACTCAACACACCAGCATATAACCTTGCCCAAGTACCTTCTACGAGTCCTTCAGTATTGGGTCCCGGGGAAACTCACATGCCTTCTCATGTCCTTCAGCATTAAGCCTCCTCTAAAACATTTCAGGAATCGATATTATACGTAAATAGTTCACATGAAAACCTTTCATGAAAATCAGGTATATCACGATAAACAACATTTCACAACATGCCATTCAACGTCTTATAGAAAACGTATAAAACGTGCCTTATGAACAATATCATCAAACATCATGCTTTTCAAGAAAACAGTTCATCTCAAAGCCATATTTCATAAGAAAAACCAAACTAAACATTTTCAATAAATTCATTTTCAAATAAAGAAAAGTGTCACTCACAACTTGTCCTTAGGCCCTGAGCGGATTATATGCCTTTCCGAGCTCTTCTTCACCTGTAAATACACATTCCTCATGTTACCTTTTCCTTAAACTTCCTTTACATGATCATTAAACGCGCATACTTAAACTTTAATCATGATTCACCACAGAGACTCCCTTTCTTTCCTAAAATACACATGATAAGCGAGATTCTATGTCACTAGCGAGATTACCAACGAGATTTCACCTTACTAGCGAGTGCACTAACGAAATTACACAACTGGTCACGACACTAGCGATACCAGCATGAGCGATACCAGCGACACTACCTGATGAGCGATACTGAGCCAGAGCCAGAGATATTTGTGAGACAAAATTCTCCTTTACACGACCAGCGACACCAGTGTCGCTACTCCCGCTCCAATTCTCAGCATTACCTGCTTCCCAACGGCACCCGACAGCAGAGTTTCTTCCTTTCCTATTTGTTCTCACTTCTATCAATTCAAAGTCATATTTCTAGCCAGATTTAGAACTTCTTTCCTTCTACAAACTTGTAGAGAAACACGTTTTCTAGCTTACCTCAAAATTTCGTGGCTTAACTCGTCCTGGTTCGTCCAATATTGCAAGTCTTTTCCGCGCTGCTCCAGATTGCACAGAAATTTCATATCAGTAACTTCCAGCTAAAAGTTTACATGTTTCTAATCCATTTCAACTCAAGCATCCTTCATAAAAGTTGTTCAAAATATAGTTAACTTACTAACCTTAAAATTTTAGCCCAAAATTCAATCTCTTCAGCTCGATATTTACCAAACACCAGACCTGGTTCGAGCTGCGCGACAGCAGATGAAGCTTCTGTTTCAGCTTCAGTTTTACCATGAAATCTTCCAAAACCTTGCACGAAATTGCCCTAGAACTCTTCTTCAACCTCTCCACGACGTGCAGCTGAAAAATGGCATAAAATGGAGTTTGGAAATGAGTAAAATGAAGTCGGCAAAATTTCTGTCCAAAGAAAATTATAACCGACGCATCCAACCTTATCCTTTCTTCTTCTTTTTTTTTTTCTTTTTCCTTTTCTTCTCTTTCTTTCTTTCTTTTTTCTTCTTCCCCTTTTTGGTTTTTCCTCTTTTCTTTTTTTTTTTTACAATATGAAATTATTTAATACTAATTCGCTTAAAGCTTTTGAACGTGCTTACCAATTAGGTGCTTACAGTTCCCATCTGGTAATTGCCTCGGTCTTTTGAGGATCTACTCCAACTCCTGTAGCAGTAACAATATGACCCAGAAACATTACTCGTTCCAGCCAAAACTCGCATTTGCTAAATTTTGCATACAATCTCTTTTTTCTCAAAGTCTGTAATACAATTCTAAGATGTTCTGCATGTTCTTCCTTGCTTCTAGAATACACTAGAATATCATCGATAAATACAATCACAAACTGATCCAAATAAGGATGGAAAATCTTATTCATCAAGTCCATAAACATTGCCGGAGCATTTGTCAGACCAAAAGGCATCACAACGAATTCATAGTGTCCATACCTCGTTCTAAAAGCTGTCTTTGGTACATCTGTCTCTCTGACCTTCAACTGATGATATCCCGATCTTAGGTTTATCTTTGAGAACACTGATGCCCCTCTAAGCTGATCCAACAAATCATCAATATGAGGCAAGGGATATTTGTTGCGTATAGTGACCTTATTTAATTGACGATAATCAATGCACAGTCTCAAAGTACCGTCCTTTTTCTTCACGAATAACACCGTTGCACCCCACGGAGATACACTCAGTCTAATATACCCCTTATCTATTAGTTCCTGTACCACCTTCAACTCCTTCAGTTCTTATGGTGCCATACGGTACGGTGCCTGTGAAATGGGTGTTGTTCCAGGAACTAGATCAATAATGAACTCCACTTCTCTATCAGGTGGTAATCCTGGCAGCTCTTTAGGAAACACATCAAGAAATTGATTCACCACAGGAATATCTTCTGGTCTTAACTTACCAGCCTGTGTATCAACCATGTAAGCAAGGTATGCTGAACAACCTTTGCTTAACAACTTTCTAGCTTTAACTGCAAATATTACACAAATAGGAAGGAATTTCCTGTCACCCTTGAAAATAAATTCATCTCCTTTGAACCCTCTAAACACGACTTCCTTCTGGAAACAATCCACAGTAGCTCGATATTTGGATAAGAAATCCGTTCCCAATATCACACCAAACTCCTGAATATCTAAGGGTATCAAGTTGGCTATCATATTCACACCATCAATTTCAATCACACCATCTTTATACACCTTACTAGCCACAAAGACATCTCCAACAGGGGTATAAACAAACAGTTCCTCAGGCAAAGATTCTAATGCACTATTTATTTTCACAGCAAACATTTTAGCAATAAAAGAATGGGTAGCACCAGGGTCTATCAAAACATGAGCAGAAGTATGACATATAGAAAGTGTACTAGTAACCACATTAGAAGCATCTTCAGCCTCTTGCTGAGTCATTGCAAAGACTTTTCCTTGCTGTTTTGGTTGCCCTGCAGCTCTCTTCTATCTTAATCCACAAGTTCCCTTATCAGCAATTCCTGCAGGTCATTGTGGTTGACTAGCTGTAAATGTACCAATTCTCTGTTCAGCTTTAAATTCTTGCATCAACTGAGGACATTCTCGTTTATAGTGACCTGCTTGTCCGCAATGATAACATACATTGCCCTTACACTGTCCCCAATGATACTTCCCGCAGCTGGGACATAATGGTTTCCTTGTGGAACTAGCTGTGAACTCTCCAGGTTGTCCACTTCGAGAACCTTCCACTGTTTGAGCTGGACCAGTAGAACTCCTTGGTTCTTGCTTCTGTGCACTTCCACTAGTACCTCCCTTGGAAGTACCTTGTCCACTCGATCTGGTCTTAAAATTTCCTCCACTAAATACGCCTGGTACAATCTCCTGCCTGACTGCCCCTGAGTAGTACCAGAAGTGTGGATTGTCCGTCTACCTCCAGCTGATTCTCGTTCCGTCCTCCTTTCCATCAAACTCCTTTCAACTCGCATAGCTGCTCAACGAGTTTGGAGAAATCTATCCACTCCGCACTAGCAGTTACAGGAGTACGTATCTCCTCTCGTAAACCTTCTTCAAATCTCTTGCACCTGTCAATCTCATCTGCAACAATCGTCATGGTATACTTAGACAGTTCTGTATATTTCTTTTCATATTTCGTCATTGACATGGATCCCTGTCTTAACTTCAGAAACTCATTCCATTTTGCATCTCGGAATGATCTTGGACAATATTTCTCTTGGAATGCCTTCTTAAACTCATTTCAACCTATTTCTCCTGTATCCTCTTTCTTACTCTCTACAATTCTCCACCAATCTCCTGCCCCTTTTTGGAGCAAAAACATTGCCAATTCCACTTTTCTATCATCGGGGCATCTCATTACACGATAGCATTTCTCAAGTAGATTCAACCATGCCTCTGCTTCTATAGGATCAACAATGCCTTCAAAAGTAGTGGCACCCAAAGCCTTCAATCTTTCTATGCTGTATTACTTTTCTAGATCTGCTTCCACTGATCCAATGCTTGCAGCCAATCTTTCAGCAATTCTAGTAAATATATGCTCCTCGACGTTGACCCCAACTTGAGGATGACTAGATTCACCCTCTGACATATTTCCACGGTCTCCAGTAGCTTGAGGAGTTCCGGTTGCTGGTTGCCTCACTCGCCTGCTTCGAGGTGGCATGTTTTCCAATATGACAACACAATGTTACTATTGGCTAAAATTTACATGTTCCTACACTACAATGCATGATCCTATTCCCAAGACTCTTTTGCTTTGATACCAACTTGTCACACCCCCTCTCTGATTACCTACATAACCTAAAAGGAGATGTGAAGACAATATTTCTCACCCCTCTTGTGACGCATATTGCCCCATCTTACATAACTTCCTGCACAAACATTTCCATACGTTATATTCATAGAATTCAGCCATATTAACGCATGATCATAACATAATAATCCATTCCTGTACACAGTACACTTTTATAACATATTCTCTCATAACCCACTTATCAACAACTAAATCTACATGCCACCAGTGCTAAGTTATTTACACGTACAACAACGAGAAAATAAATTGTCTTTGGAAACTCGAAGCTTAAGCAGGGCCAGTTGGAGTAGGTAATGCACCAAGAACGTCCTTGCTACCTGGGAGGAAAAGAAAACATGGAAAAGGTGAGCTAAAAGCCCCGTGAGTGACTAATTTTGTAAAACTATCTATTGTTCGAAACAGACATGTTAAAATCATAATAACTCCATAAACGTAAACGTGATACAAATAACCATTTCTGTAAAATCATAATTCCAACAACATAAACAAATCACATATGTTCATGCCAAAATCATCGTATACGAAAAACAGTTTGCTCTCAAAAACTTTCCCTTAGTCAGGGCGGAGCAAGACTCAACGCACCCGATGTTGAAAACATCCTTAGTTGAGGCGGAGTAAAACTCAACGCACTCAACGTCGATAACAATCCTTAGTTGGGGTGGAGCAAGACTCAACACACCCAACGTCATAACCTCTATGTGCACATAGGAATATGGCAGGTTGCCCAAGTACCTTCTATGAGTCCTTCAGTATTGGGTCCGGGGGAAACTCATATGCCTTCCCATGTCCTTCAGCATTGAGCCTCCTCTAAAACATTTTAGGAATCGATATTATACATAAATAGTTCACATGAAAAACTTTCATAAAAATCAGGTATATCACGATAAACAACATTTCACAACATGCCATTCAACGTCTTATAGAAAACGTATAAAACGTGCCTTATGAACAATATCATCAAACATCATGCTTTTCAAGAAAACAGTTCATCTCAAAGCTATATTTCATAAGAAAAACCAAACTAAACATTTTCAATAAATTCGTTTTCCAAGAAAGAAAAGTATCACTCACAACTTGTCCTTAGGCCCTAAGCGGATTATATGCCTTCCCGAGCTCTTCTTCGCCTGTAAATACACATTCCTCACGTTACGTTTTCCTTAAACTTCCTTTACATGATCATTAAACGTGCATACTTAAACTCTAATCATGATTCACCACCGAGACTTCCTTTCTTTCGTAAAATACACATAATAAGCGACATTCTATGTCACTAGCGAGATTACCAACGAGATTTCACCTTACTAGCTAGTTTACTAACGAAATTACACAACAGGTCACAGCACTAGACACCAGCATGAGCGATACCAGCGAGACTACCTGATGAGTGATACTGAGCGAGAGCAAGCGAGGTTTGTGAGAGAAAATCCTCCTTTACACGACCAGCGACACCAGTGTCGCTACTCACGCTCCAATTCTCAGCGTTACCTGCTTCCAAACGGCACCCGACAGCAGAGTTTCCTCCTTTCCTATTTGTTCTCACTTCTGTCAATTCAAAGTCATATTTCCAGCCAGATTTAGAACTTTTTTCCTTCTACAAACTTGTAGAGAAACATGTTTTCTAGCTAACCTCAAAATTTCGTGGCTTAACTCGTCCTGGTTCGTCAGATATTGCAAGTTATCTCCGCATTGCTCCAGATTGCACAGAAATTTCGTATCAGTAACTTCCAGCTAAACGTTTACATGTTTCTAATCCATTTCAACTCAAGCATCCTTCAAAAACGTTGTTCAAAATTGAGTTAACTTACTAACCTTAAAATTTCAGCCCAAAATTCAATCTCTTCCGCTCGATATTCACCAAACATCAGACCTGGTTCGAGCTGTGCGACAGCAAATGAAGCTTCTGTTTCAGCTTCAGTTTTACCATGAAATCTTCCAAACCCTTGCACGAAATTGCCCTAGAACTCTTCTTCAACCTCTCCACGATGTGCAGCTGAAAAATAGCATAGAATTTCATTTGGAAATGAGTAGAATGAAGTCAGGCAAAATTTTCTGTTCAAAGAAAGGTTAAAAACCGACTTCTCATCCTTATCATCTCTCTTTTTTTTTTTTATGTCTTCTTCCCTTTTTAGTTTTCATCTTCCTTTCTTTTTTTTTTTTCTTTTTTTTAACAATATGAGATTATTAATACTAGTTTGCTTAAAGCTTTTGAACGTGCTTACCAATTAGGTGCTTACAAGGTGGGCGGACGCAAGCGGGAGTGGGCGGGCATAGTGTTGGGTTGTATGTCCTAAAACTCGTAGTTTTTGTAAATAAGTGAATTTTAGTACATATAAATTTATTCAAGTGAATTAATTATTTATTAACTCTAAATCCAATTAAACTACGAACCCTTGGCTACTATCATGAGTACTTGGACTTTATGTGGAGACATAAACAGGATCAAGTTCGAGTAAGTAGCCTCAATAGTCTATAGTACATGGATCAGGTTGGGTACCTCTTCTTGGAGACACTATTGAATACGACCCGCTTCATGATTGTTACAAATGTTGTAAAGTGTCATAAAAGAAGTGATTTTGATTTATTCATGTAGAGACATGTGAGTGGGGGTATTCTACATAATAAGATTGTGTAAGACTGACCCTGAAATAATCACTGTTACGTATTATCACCGTTTACGATTAACACTGATTGATTTCACTTATCAATGACCTAGATAACTTGATCTGAATCTTGAGCTATCTATGAACTTCTGTTTATTCAGAATTATCCCTTGATCTGCATAGGTGAGAGTAAACTCAATAGCGCTGCTCAACATGCCTCTCATTTCAGGGATAAGACCAGGTAGATAGTTGGGGCACATAGAATTTGCAAGACAGAATTCACTCCTACCCAACTTAGGGATAGTAGAGAGGTTGTTCTCTTAAGTATTGTTCCCAGGACTTGAACAAGGGGCCCCATCCTCTCACTGGACCAAGAGACAATGGATTTAGTGATTAGATCCTAAATCAATTGTTCATTAGAGGGACAGTGGTACTTAAGGAGAAAAGATGTAACTCAGAGGTAAATCGGTATTTGACCTAGTTGAAGTTATGAACAACCTGTGAAGGATTGACTTATCAATGATGGTTATATCAAATGGACAAAAATATATCTATAATGAGGAGAGTGCAGCTACGAGCTTTAGTGGAGTGTCCCGTTAGTTAACGAAGTTAGTTAACTAGGTTAAAGAGTTTGGTCGGTTAACCTCGGATCGTTGGAGCTCATGATCTGTAGGTCCATTAGGTCCCTTTACTAGCTCATAAATGGACTAAAATCTTAGATAACGTGGTGAATAAGTTTGAATCATTCAAATTTTGGCTTAAGGAATGAAAGTCAGATATATACGATATATTGACGTTTAATTACGAATTAAACGTACAAATAGAGTTAATTATAATATTTAAATATGATTTAAATATTAATCATATGAATAGGGATTCATATCGATTTTTTAGAAAAATCGAGACAAGTGGGAAGAATAATATTATTTAATTATTTAATATTAAAATAATATTTTATTATTTAATATTAAAATAATATTTTATTATTTAATATTAAAATAATAATTAATTAATTAATATTAAATAATTTTTATTTAATTATTTAATTATTTTTTAATTAAAAATCAATTTTAGTTAAATTTTTTGAAATTCATTGAAAATTGATTTTAAATTTGATTTTTGAAGATTGGATTTTTCCACTAACTAAGCTAGGAGCTGGGTTGTCTTCTTCACAGTTAACCAACAATCCATTTTGTGTTGTCAAATTTTGATGCAATTGGATTGCATGTTATTCTTTAATAAATAGAGATGATTTTAACATAAAAATGGTTAAGAATTTTGTGAAATTAAGGGTTAATTTTGCAAAATTTCATCTATTGTTCATCTTCTTCCCAACCTTCATTCTTTCTCAAATTCACCACAAATTTGGATCCCATCATCCAATCTAAGCCTAGAGAATAGTAGAGAAGACTCTTGTGGTGGTTTACAATCAAGTGGTGCTGAAATTCATCAAGAATTGAGGGAGAATTTGGAGCTTCAAGGGTAAGTGTTCTTGAAACTTTGGTTTTTCTTTTTAATTGCATGTTTAATTCTCTAAATTGAGCATCTTAGAGTGAAAATTGATCAAATTAACTTCTGCTGCATGCTCATTTATCCATCACATAGGCGGCAGTTGCCACACGCAGGTATGCGAGCAAAGAGGCACAGACGTGTGTCGCTGGGCGGCAAGCTGCACGTGAGGCGCGCGCGTGTGTGCAACTAAGTTACAGGGATGGGCAGCAACCCTAGGCAGTCTCTTGCAACCTTCAGCCAGTAGTCCACTATTTTCAACCCGATTTTCAAAGTTCCCAAACACCTTTTCTAATCAAATAAACTTCAAATAAATTTTATGGAACTCAAGAGGGACCTCTTGTAAGCCCCGTACTTGTTATTGAGAGAAGATAAGTAAAAAGAAATTATGGGGCAGGCAAGTTAAGAAAATTGGCTAAGTTGGGGGAGAGTGAAAATGGTTAAGTGTTGGTCATATGATGAGTGACCATGCATTGAAGGTATGTTTAAGCTTGACAAGAGTTGCCGCTGATAAGCATGCGTTGAAGAGGGCAGCTCGGCGGGGAAATAGATGTGATGGGAGAAGGGTGCAATATGCGTTAGTAGAAGTATGCGTTGAAGGCTACTATGTGCTAGAAGTTGGCATCGCTATGCTTTGAGATGGCCTATGCGTTGAAGGATGGAATGCGTCGGACATAGAAAAGTGGCCGAGAGGGCCATGCGGTAATCGGCTATTCGGCGTTGAGCAATCTGTGGCATAGTATGTTGACTATATGTTACCGAAGCCATGAGCGGAAGGTGGCGTTGGCTAATTCCAGAAGGAGGATGATGTTAGAGCTGGTAAGTCGGTGATTTATATTGACATATAAAGGAGTGCATCGAAGAATTAAGCTTTTTTTGATATATTTTCGAACTCAGATTAACTCCATTTCACAGACGAACAACGAGGAGAGGTAGAATGAGGTACTTATATCGAATTTGAGTAGAAATCAGATCAGTTTCATGATGATTTTGAAGCTGGAACCAGAAGCTTGATTGTTACTGATAGATTTGGACACCAATCGGTGTTTGAAGGAGAGTGAACCGAGGACGTCGAAGCTAGAACTAAAATTTTGAGGAAAAAGTAAGCAGAGTTGAACTGCTAAGCAAATCAAGGTAGCCGAAGTTATTTGGGAATAATTCTCAAATGAAGACGAGTCATGGTCTGAATTTTGAGGTAAGCTAGGAAATTCACTACTTTACAAGATTGTAGAAGAAGGGAAGTTTTGATTTTGGCTGTAATATGGTTTTTAGCAGGATAAAGGAAGAGTTTGAAGGGAAGGAAGGAAAACTATGATATCAAGTGTCACTAGACAGTGGTATCGCTAAGGAGCTGGAGAGTGAGCAGCGAAACGGGTGTCGCTGATAAACGCAAAGGAGCTCTGCGTCTCACAACTCTTGCTGAAGTCTCGCTAGGTATCGCTCCTTAAGGTGATATCGATAGTCTAGTTCATTCCGGTTTCGCTAATATAGTACCCAGTAGAGTAAATTTCATTGATAGACCCGCTAGTAACATAGAGTATCGCTAGTTATTGATATGCATACCTAATGATTTTGAAAAAGGAGTCCAAAGGAAACCTAATATGAGAAATGTGTTTTACAGGCCAATAAGAGTTTGGAAAAGCATACAATCCGCTCGGGGTCTAAGACAAACCGTGAGTGGCTCTCTAATTTATCCAAGGATCATCATTAACAATGTGCAAGTAAAAATGAGTATATTATGTGAATTCCTGTATGTGAGTTATCTAAATGTAAACCACGGCCGAAGGACCTTGTGTGAAGGCCTATGGAGATATGATATATGATACACAGTCGAGGGACCATGAGTGAAGGCACTAGTGAAATTGATTGAGATAGTTTCCAAAGCCGAAGGACCTTGTGAGAAGGCATATGGAAACCAGTATATGATGGCTCAGTGCTGAGGGATCATGAGTGAAGGCACTTAAGCAGTGAATTAATAATGAAACTCAGTGCTGAGGGACAATATGAGAAAGCACTTGAGAGTAGAAACGCCGAGGGACGAAATGTGAAGGCGTATGAATATATGAATACTAGTAATTGAATTATGAGGTTAATAGCGTTGAGCTCTGCTCCGCTGCTTATTAGATAAATATTTATGCTATCTTGCTAAATGGCACGAGTGACCCAGTAATCTGTACTAATAAGCTATATAGCAGTTTTATTATCAGCATTAACTCAAGGATTAAATTGTGATTGATAATTTAGTCACTCACTGGGCTTTAAGCTCACGCCTTTTTGTTTATTGTTGTTCGTTTCAGGTATCGAGCGTGTTCGGGACGCCTAGCCTACAGAAGATCCTCGTCTGGGCTTACTTGGTTTTAGTTCTCTGGGATAGTTGTAAATACTCAGTCTAAGTACATATTTTGTCATATATGATTTTCGTGGCATAACGAGCGTGGGTTCTATTTTGTATGCTGAACAAATACACTTGTATGATAAATTATGAGCTGAGAAACCTTATATAAAACTTATGATTACCTTATAATGTTTCATTAGTATAAACGTTTGTACATTTGATCTGGTATTGAATTGTGTTTCAAGATACAAGATGACGTGTATATGTATAGGTTGTACCTACTCCTAGGTTAGGAAAGTAATTTGGGAGGAGGTGTGACACCTCGTAACTTACTTACCAACAAAACTGGGTGCTTAAATCCAAACACCCTTAAAAAATTCCTCAAACCCAAAACCTCTAATTTCCCCAGTTTCAGCAACAACCTCTGATTTCTTCAAGTTTTCTCAACCTTCCCTACTCCAATTTACTTCAACAGCCCTAGGGTAGATTTCTGACTCAATCAACTTTCATTTGGTTCAAAAATCATAAAATTTGTACAAGGAAATAGAGAAAACTAACCGTTTCTTTCAACTGCTTGCTTCTTGCCAAAACTATTGTCTTATCTTCCAATCATCTTTGGCCATCCAACTGCTTGCTTACCCTCAACGTGGCTCTTCCTCACTTCTACTTATCCCCCTCATCCTAAAGAAAATTATCCATTTTAATTTAAATTTAAATTACATTTATTTAATTCGTTAATCTCTATTTTATTTATTAAACACTTAGTAAAATTCCTAACACTTAGAAAATTTTCCAACTCTCAACAAATTTTCCTTTTTGATCAAACTCTCAACACAACATTGGCTACATTTCTTTCTCCACTTTTTGAAGGCTAAATAAAAATTAAGCTTGCTTAAACAATCACTACAATTCCCATTTTGATTTTTACTTAAGACGTTAGCTCACGTTTCTCATTTAAATTTAATTCCACTTAAGTCATCTCAACCCCATCTTTGCTCATTATTTTTAACTTAAACTTAAGTAAGGGAAAATAGGAGCTAGGGCTTACAATGGTATAGGAATGAACAAACTTACTTTTTGTGCATGAAAGGTTTGCTCATACTGAAATTAGAGAAAACAATGATTAAAAAAGAAATCTATCTAAAAAAGGACTTGGGAGAAGTTAGATATCAATGGTGAACTTGTATTGCTTCAATTAAAGAATTGAAATAGAGCTTAGAATTTGAAAAACACTTGAAATTACATAAACCATAAGATAAAATAGGATGGGAAAATACATAATACAACACTAAAGCAATGCTGAGAAGTAAATATAGGAATAGATGAAATACGAGAATAACAAGACTCCAATCAAAGAGGTTATTAACACTTCCCTCAGTTAATCCAACTTTCTCTTTCAAGGATCGTTGGGTCTTAACACCAAAATCTTTCAATAAGGGTGGACTACTTAAAGCATAACAACTCCAGAGGTTGTGCAAAATAAAATGCAGAAAATATAAGCTGAAAATGTTACGAAACGTAGACTTCTTCTTCGAGAATGGTGTGTCTTGAGTCCTTGATGTTGTGTTGTATTTATAACCTCCACACTAGGATTTCTTCAAGATCTGTTGGGAAGATAAAATCCCAGAAAACTAGGCCATGATTTGTTGGAGAATTTTTTTTCCAAAGATGTTGCATATTTGATATTCTTGCTTTTTGTGGAGTTATGCTCGACCATTAAGTAATGCTATTGCATCCAAAATAGCAATTCTGGAATTTCTGCCAATTTCCTTCAATAAACATGAAAATTAAAATGAAAGACTCTAAAAAAATCGAGGATCAAATATTTTTCAATGGTGTCACTCAAAATATTTCCATTTTCTTGCAATTTTTTCTACTTCAAATAAAAAATAGATCAAAATAATTCAATAACTTTGGTTTTTAAAAGCAAAATAAGTGTTATAAATGAGACATATCACCCCTCCTATTTTCTAATGGTCCCCGTTGTCGGATGGGTGCTAGAAGTTGAACTCTGACGCGACTTAGTCGTTAGAGAGCGGACAAAGTGGGCTTGGTTGGATAGTAGTTCATGATCATGCAGGCAAGATGATTTTTGGTGGTTGTATATTAACCTAAAGGTGTAGGGTGTCAACTTGTTGGAAGTTGAAGCACTTTTAAAAGACTTATATGTGACGAAATGGGAGTGTGTTGGTGACTAATGCGCACTTTTCGTGTTTACCGCAAGTGTATGGGTCAAGTTACAAATATAAGACGGTTAAGTTCTGAATATCGTTCCACTGAAGATCCAATTGTGATGGTTTAAGTTACTTAGCTATTATAGAATTGAATCAATTTTATTTGAGATTTCGATCTTAAGTTGTGATTTTAAAGAAAACTAAAAAGAAAAGCAAGTAAATAAGAAACACAAGAGTCAAAGAGAGTTCCAGAGTAATGAATCCTTGTTTAATTCATTATGCAATATTCTAGGGTTCATTAATTTTATTGCAATTCATATGCTTAAGTCTAGAAACATAAATCCAAGTTATTTTCTCTAAAAAACAACCATTTCTCATGCAACTTAATTGATTACTAATTTCTTGAAACCAATACAAATTACATGACATTCAGAATAGTCTTTAGCAACTTTCATTGTTAACCTAACTATTTTCATGATAGATTAACAACAATTCATTGTTATAGATCCAATAGACATACAAATTTCTCAACCATACATCTAATCTAACATTCAAGGATGGCTAATCAACAAGAATTAAACTCAATAACAATGAAAAGCATACTCATTACAACAAAACCATGAAGAGTTTACAATATCAACATAACGTCATAAACAATTCATCAATACCCTAAAACTAAAGAGTTTAGCCACTCATAGCTTTAAGCACCATGTTCACAAACAATATGAGCATAGAAAGAGTGTAAAAAAAGGAAAACTCTCCTGAAAAAAGCTCTTGATTGAGAAGGAACCGCCAAGATGTCTTGGTCTTTACGTCGAAAACTCGAACGGCACCAAGATGCTCTCTCAAACTCTTTTCTCTCTTCCTTGCAGCTAACTCACTCTTTGAACTCTCTATTGTATTTTCTTTTAATTCTCTTCTTCTTGTGTCTCTTGGTGTCTTCATTGATTGATCTGATTGATGATTAGGGCTGCTGGAAACCCTTCAATTTATAGAGTTGGCCGCTCAAAATTCTTTAAAAAAGTATAGATTTTTCAAATTAGGATTTTGGGTCGGTTTGGTTCTTTTGGCTCTCAATTCTAGTTTTCTTTATTTTGACCTGAAAACCACTAGCAAACAAGTGAAATCTAATATAAACTCCCTTAATTTAAGAGAATAAAAAGCACTTTTCACCACCCCAAACTTAGAGATTTGCTAGACCTGAACAAAGAGTAGAATCAAATTTTGTTATGGTTCATTCCTGCCTTCGGTAGATCCTTATCCGTTCAAGTGATAGTCTTTGCCATCCGAATGTGGAAAATGATTTTGATGGGAGGAGATGGTGAAGTGTCTAATGACACATGCGTTGGGCCCCGCATTCTAAGGACAGGATCACTCATGGTGGCTCTTAGATGCAATGTGTTGGCCCTCCTCATTGTTGAAAAAATCCATATCATCTTTGGTGTCATATTGATACAGTTCGTCGGAGTCCATCCACAAAGATGCAGGGAGTTTAGATGAAGAAGTGTGCTATCGACTCATGTCTTAGAGAATAACATTTAAGAGCTTAAGTGGAAACATGCAAGCATATCTATATTGGTATAATCATTCAAGGCCAAATCTTGCTATCTCCCATGTGTGTGTGCAAGCCTCATTTAATTCAAAATGCTAAAACTCAAATTGGGACTAAAGAAAGCTTCCTTAGTTTTCCCTTTACTCTAGCTCATGCACCAGTTTTCAAACATCCATACATTTCAAGCGAGTAATATGTCCACTAAGGTGCTATTCAATCATATTTTTCATGGGCCCTAAACTTGCATTCTTTTACCTATGGGTACTAGTTTTCACACATTCACTGTAAGGACTTGTACCTAGTCAATTCTCATGTGTCCTTACTAATCACAGTTGTTGTGTGCCTAACGTGCTAAATATATGCGATATAAATTGGTCAAGTTTTCCTATTCTTCACCCAAGTATAAGCAAAGAATGAGGTTTTCTCGGTGAGTCCAAGGTCGAACACAGGGACTATGCAAATTCTAGAATTCATTGAATTATTTAAGTTATGCGTTACAAGAAGGTGGTGAGAAGTGATGCGTTTAAGTAAATACAAAGCAATAAAACTACGCTAAAGTGATGGAATGGATAGGTATGCAACACAACAGAGTCAGCTAATGGAATTATATGAATGATAAAAGCAGGGCTGGGTTGGTCATCATCTAAATTCAGAAACACATAGTGAGATCTATTCCATACCAGCAACTCTTCTCTCTGTTGTCAGCCGCTATGTTTTTATGTCTATAATGCATAGGAGAGTGTTAAGTACCAAGGTTATTAAACAACACTTCTTAACCTTGTCAATTGAGTTCCACAATCACTTGCTCTCTCGAGCAGTCTGATTATTACTACTTATATCAATTAGCTAGATGGACATCAACATTAGATTAAAGTACAATTGACAAGATGGAATAGTCAAAACTATGGTTCTTATTTAGATGATAACACAACCCGCAACCCTCAAGAGAGTTAGTTACTCATGGATGGTTGTTGACAATTATTGTTACTACTGGTTTTTGTTTACTAATCTTCCAGGTTTTCCTATTTTTGACCCAAGTATAAACAAAGAATGAGGTTATCTCGGTGAGTTCGAGGTTGAACATAGGGATTATGCATATTCTAGAATCCGTGGATTATTTGAGTCATGTGTCTAAGAGAAGTAAAGAAAGGTGATGCGTTTGACTAACTACAAAGCAGTAAACTATCCTAAGGTGATTGAATGGAGAGGTATGCGACACAGCAAAATCCAACTAATTGAATTGTATGAATGGTAAAAACAGGGCTTGGGTTGGTCATCATCTAAATTCAGAAACTCATAGGTAGATCTATTTCATACCAGCGACTCTTCACTCGGTTGTCAGCCGCTATGCCTATATGCCTATAACGCTTAGGAGAGTGATGGGTGCTAAGGTTATTTCTATGTCTAGAGAACACTTCTTAGCCTTGCCAATTAAGTTCCACAACCACTTACTCTCTCGAGCAATCTGATTATTACTACTTATATCGATTAGCTAGATGGACATAAGCATTAGATTAAAAGTACAATTGATAAGATGAAATAGATAAAAACTAAGGTTCTTATTTAGATGATAACACAACCCATGACCCTTAAGAGAATTCGTTACTCATGGATGGTTAACAGCAAATAGAAAGAGATAAGAAATGAATAGCCATGAAAGATATATAGATTGATAACGGAATAAATATTTTAAATAATACAATTTCTTGTCTATAAACTAAAACACAAGTAAGAAATAGATAGAAAACATGAAATGACTTCTCAATGTCTTCAGCTCGCCGGTGTGGAAGCGTGATTTCTGCTGTGAAGTGGTCAGGCGGAGGGAAAACTCTTCTCTCTCAAGCTATTTGTCTCTAGTTGTTGTTTGGAAAGAACTCTGTTGTCACTTAGGAATTCTTCCAAGAGATTCAACAACATTTTAGCCTTCAGGTCTGCCCTTTTATAGCTGTTGAGTTGCAATCGCTGGCAAATCTGCATGATTGGCAGCTGAATTTCTACCTTGCGTCCATCTCGCCTAATCGCGTGGTTTCCAATTTAATTTAGATCTATCACTTTAGCCGCAGATCAAGCATATCAATCTCCCGACAATCTCTCCTGATTCTCATCCACTGCCTTGCGTTTCAGATTGATAACGCGTCCAGAGGTAGCTTGCGTTCCTGCGTTAAAGGGTTGCCAACACATCTATAGGTTGTTTGTGTTCCTGCGTTAAAGGGTTGCCAACACATCCATAGGTTGCTTGTGTTCCTGCGTTAAAGCATGCGTTTTAGGCTTAAAAAGCTTCAAAACAATTATCTTCATCAATTCACAAGAATAAAATGCATATGGAGATTTATCAATGAAATTTAACCCATACTATCGCATGATTCTCTATTTAAACTCTATTTTTCTAAGAGAAAGACAATAATAACTTGTATTTCTACAATGGTAAACAACAAATGGAAAGTGATAAGAAACAGATAGCCATGGAAGATGTATAGATTGATGAACGGAATAAATGTTTTAGAAAATACAACCTCTTATCAATAAACTAAAACACAAGTAAGAAAAAGATAAAAAGCATGAAATGGCTCATCAATTCTTGAGCTCGCCGGGATGGTAGCGTGAATTCTGCTGTGAAGTGGTCAGTGGCAAATCTGCATGATTGGAGACTGAATTGCTGCCTTGCGTCTTTCTCTCCTAATCGCGTGATTTCCAGCTTAATTTAGATCCACCACTTTAGCCGCAGAACAAGCACACAATCTCCCGAAAATCTCTGCCATTTGACTAAGTTGAACCTCCAAGCTTTGAATTGCCTTACCTTGGCTTTGAATGGTGCTTGTTATAGCTTGGGCTGAATTCTCCAATGTAGTTGTCCTCGATCTTGACTCTTTGACAAAGTCAAGCATTATGTCCTCCAATGATGATGCATTTGCATTCCCTGCTCCATTGAATCCTTAAGGTGCTTGCAACACATTCTTGTTGTTGACATATGAGAAATTCTCATGATTCCTCAAGTTGAGATGATAATGAGTTGGGAGTTGTTGTTGACCTCGGTATTGTCCTCTATTCACATAATTGACCACCTCTAACTCACTTGGCTCTTGTTGATTTGCGATGGCCGCAAGGGAAGCTATGGATGGTGGACTTGCTTGGACTTGGCTTCCTTGAGACAATTTAGACAAAGCATTAGTGAGAGAAGCCTATTGGCTTTTAAAGAATTTACCTCATCCACCTCATACTGTCTAGTGGCTTTTGGGTTGGGAAGATCGTTCACATGGCCAATTGTAAGATGTAGTGGCCAAGTCTTCTAGTATGATATAGGCCTTTTAAGCATTATTGGAGAAAATTGAGCATCCGGTGGTAGCATCTAGAATGGATTTGGTTGAGCTTGACAATCCATTATAAAAGAGTTGAATTTGCAACCAATCCAAGTAGCCATGTTGAGGGCACCTTCTCAAGAGATCCTTTACCTTTCCCAAGCCTCATATAATTGTTCATCCTCAAGTTGGTGAAATGTTTCAATCTCCGTTCTTAGCCTTTGAGATTTAGCCAGTGGAAAATATTTGTTCAAGAAAGCTTGAGCTAAGATCTCCTATGTAGTGATACTATCCGGAGGTATGGTTTCCAACCAATCCTTTGCTCGGTCCTGTAAAGAAAAAGGAAAAAGTCTTAGTTTAATAGCATCATCAGAAACACCATTCATCTTTACCGTTCCGCATATCTCTAATAAAGACCGTAAGTGCTTATAAGGATCTTCATTGGTTCTTCCTCTAAAGGCTAGCTCTCTAGCCGTTGGAATCAACCCTGGTTTTAATGCCGGGTCGATTTTCCGGTAATGTCGGTTGAAAGTAGTCCCGAATTGTCTTTTGTATCTCCTTTGCCATCTCCTCGGTGTGATTGTGTTGTGCCCTTAGAATCCTTCTACACGTCCTTTCAATCTCGTGATCAAGAGGGAGAATGTTAGTATTGTCGCGAGGCATAAACCGACAAAATTATCAACCAAAATAATATACACCTCAAATTAAGATCTATCAATTCTAATGAATATTAAGCAATAAAAATCATTCTTTGGATCCCCGGCAACGACACTAAAAACTTGATGCGCACTTTTTGTGTTTACTGCAAGTATACGGATCAAGTTATAATACAAGACGATTAAGTTTTGAATATCGTTCCACTAAGGACCCAATGGTGAAGGTTTAAGTTACTTAGCTATTATAGAATTGAATCAATTTTATTTAAGGATTCGATCTTAAGTTGTGATTTTAAAAAAAAAAAAAAAAACTAAAAAGAAAAGTAAGTAAATAAGAAACACAAGAGTCAAAGCGAGTTCTAGAGTAATGAATCCTTGTTTAATTCGTTATGCAATATTCTAGGGTTCATGGATTTTATTGCAGTTCATGCTCAAGTCTAGAAACATAAATCCAAGTTATTTTCTCTAAAAAACAACCTTTTCTCATGCAACTTAATTGATTACTAATTTCTTGAAACCAATACAAATTACCTGGCATTAAGAATAGTTTTTAGCAACTTTCATTGTTAACCTAACTATTTTCATGATAGATTAACAACAATTCATTGTTATAGATCCAATTAAACATACAAATTTCTCAACCATACATCTAATCTAACATTCAAGGATGGCCAATCAACAAGAATTAAGCTCAGTAACAATGAAAAGCATACTCATTACAACAAAACCATGAAGAGTCTACAATATCAACATAACATCATAAACAATTCATCAATACCCTAAAACTAAAGAGTTTAGTCACTCATAGCTTTAAGCAACATATTCACAAACAATATGAGCATAGAAAGAGTGTAAAAAAAGGAAAACTCTACTAAAAGAAGCTCTTGATTGAAGAGGAACCGCCACGATATCCTTGGTCTTCCCGTTGGAAACTGGAATGGCACCAAGACGCTCTCTCGAACTCTTTTCTCTCTTCCTTGCAGCTAACTCACTCTTTGAACTCTCTATTGTATTTTCTTTTAATTCTCTTCTTCTTGTGTCTCTTGGTGTCTTCGTTGATTGATCTAATTGATGATTAAAGCTGCTGGAAACCTTTCAATTTAAAGAGTTGACCACCCAAAATTCTTTCAAAAAACCTAGATTCTTCAAATTAAGAAAGATGGCGCCACGACGCTGACCGACATCGAAAGGATGGTGCCACCGCACTGTGTATCATAAAAGCCTACCCCCGGCGCTGTGCCACAACGTCGCGTTCCTGCTGTTGTGCTGAGGATGGATATTGCTCTCGGGAAAAAGCCCCATGACAGCGGCAAACCGACGTTGTCCTGTTTTGAGGAGTTTTGTGATTTTCTTCTCTTTTTTGTTGGATTTTGGCTCAGTTTGGTTCTTTTGGCTTTCAATTCTAATTTTCTTTATTTTGACCTAAAAACCACTAGCAAACAAATGAAATCTAATATAAACTCCCTTAATTTAAAAAAATGAAAAACATTTTTCAAGAGCTTTTCAGTGACAACTTTCCCATTGAAGTGGGGTTAGATGCATTAGAAATTATTAATATTCTAAACAAGGAGGAGTTTCCTTCAGCTGAAATTGAGATCCTCATTGAGAAAGAGGTGAACAAACCTAATCATACTATTGCAACTTTTGAATCCTCTCAGGGTTATTATTTGATTTGGAAAGATGTTTTTCTAGATATAACAACATGAATCCTTTTAGCATGCTTTATTCTCACTCACATGCTTCCTAGAAAAATTTCCAAAAGATCACTCTGAGGATCCCTCTCATTTGGATGTGATCTCGGTTCATTATGTTCCCCTCCTAAGCTCGGAGTATTACACTAATTGATTTTAAATCATTAAACAATGTTTTAAATTAAAAATTTTAACTACATATATAAATTAAAACTGCACATCTACAAGACTATTTAATTGAAAAAAATTGGCTTACTTTATTATTAATTGATTAACAATATTTTTTTAAAAGAATAGTTAATAATTTTAATGGATAGTTTAAGATGTCAATGTATGTTACCAATAAAAAAAGATTCTAACAAATATAACCATATTAATTTGTATTAATTCATAATAATAGAATAATTTATTAATTAGCATTACTATGATTAATATTAATTATATATATTGAAAATATAAGTTTAGTTGAAACATGTTTATAAAAATTCAATAACATAAAGAAATAAGAAAAACAAATAAAACGACAATACGAAAAGAGAAAGAAGAAAGTCATTTTCAATGGAGAAAACTTACTAATTTGTGAGGTTATGAAAAACTTCATTGATGGGTATATGAAATGTATGGGATTAGGGTGTGTTTGGAATACATTTCAAGTGTTTAATTTAAAAAATAAGTCATTTTAAAAAAAAATTGGAGGGTTTTACAACTACTCAAAATAGATTTCGAAGTGTATTTTAAATAATTTTTAACAAAAGAGTTTAACTAAAAACGAGTTTTTTAAAAAAATATTTTTTTCTCAAGTCAATCCAAACGGCCCTAAGACATTCCCAATAACTTCTACCAAACAAAGTGATTAAGAAACAAAAACTATTTCCCAAACCCACCCCTTATTCCCAAGAACCAAACTGGTAAGGGTGTTCAAAAAATCCGGTAACCCGACCAACCTGGACTACCCAACCCAAATCGTAGGGGTTGGGTTAAGTTAAATTTTATTTTGAGTTGGGTTGGGTTGAAAATTTTGAATTTTTTATTTTGGGGTCGGGTCTCGAGCTGTTGGGTTTCCCATACGGGTCAACTCGACCTGATCCGTATATAATATATGTATTATTATTATTTTTTAAGTTCTAACCTAAATGTATGATTGAAAGAAAGTGAGAGCAAGAGCAAGAGAGAGTGAAAGAGAGAGCGAAAGTGAGAGCGAGAAAGAGCGAGAGAGAGTGAGAGCGCACATGCCATTTTATCATAAACATCATCTATCTCCCTCTCTCACACTCTCGCCCTCGCTCTCGCTTTTGCTGTTTCTCGCTTTCTCTCGCTCTCTCTTGCTTTCTCGCACTCTCTCCTGCTCTCTCTCAACCCCATGACCCAACTCGACCCAACCCGAAAATATTGGGTTATGTTAACCCTTCAAAATGGAACAAATGGAGTTGAGCATATGCCAACCCGAATTTTTGGGTTGGTCCAAAAAAAATCCCTAACTCGGCCCAAACCAACCTGTGTACATCCCTATTGAAAATACAAGAGTGGCAAGACAAGTTTGTACCTTTTCAGATTACTTCCCTTTATTAGTATTAGTCTTAACAACCTTATATGGCTATTACGAATACCCACTTCTCTCCCTGCCTCTCTCCCCAAACCCTAGCCATCTCCCCTATCCTTCTGTCTCCAACTACTTAGACTACCTCCAATCATTGCCGAGCTCTATAGCCATCGTCGTTCATCATGGACCGTCCTCCCCTTCCATCGTCTCATTTGTCCGCATTTTTTCTCTCCCCAAAACCTCCCCTATTTACCTGAAACCCTCCCCTTATTTGTTTTCCTCCCTCACCACACCTTCTTTCGCTTTCCCCGACTAACACCAGATTCCCTAGCCGCCCCTCGTCCCATCTTCCGCGTCATCTCCCATTTTCCATCTCAGACCTTTCCAACCTCAGCCAATCTACCTTCGCCTCCACCTTTTTTCGCCCTTCCAACCACCTTCTCAACTGTGAAGCTCCCATATTAGAGTTCTTTGTGGATTCTCTTTTTGTTTTTCCACCTTCAGTCTGTTGTCACAATCAATCTTCCTCTACTTTCTTTTGTACATTGGATTTGTGCTATGTTTTGGGTTTAGCCAGTTAAGGTGTCTTCAATTTGTTATTGTTAAAAATATTTTTTCTCTTATTCATCTTTGAAAAAGGGTTTCTTTAATAGAAGAAACACCTATTACAAATAAGGGAAAAATATACAATAAGGGAAAAGTAAGTACAGTAAATATTCCACAATAAAGACAATGAAAATATCAACACAAAAGGAAATAATCTACACTCCCCCTCAAGCTAGTTTGAAGATATCATTCATGGCCAGTTTGTCAATTAACTTGTTGAATTGTCACTTAGGAAGACCATACATCTGCAATTTATTCTGTTGTCGGAAGGTAGCAAGTGCATATTACTCATGCATCAATCTTCTCCTTTATAAAACGTTTATCGATTTCAATATGTTTCATCCTATCATGAAGGACTGGATTGTGGGCAATGGAGACTGCTGCCTTGTTATCACAGTAAATTTGCATGAGCACCGTCTGAGAGAATTTCAACTCTTCCAATAGTCTTTTTATCCACATGCCCTTACAAATACCTTGAAATAATACCTTAAATTCTGCTTCAGTGCTACTCTTTGCTACCACTCTTTGCTTTTTATTATGCCAAGTAACTAAATTTCCTCCATCAAAGGAGCAATAACCAGAAGTCGATCTTCTATCGGTTGTGCTACATGCCCAGTCAGTATCAGTGTAAACCCCAACAAGTAGGTGGTCATGTTTCTTAAAAAATATGCTTTTTCCTGGGGTCCTTTCAAATATCTTAAGATTCTAAAAACAACTTCAAAGTATGTTGGCCTAGGGGCATGCATGAACAAGCTTACCATACTAACTGCAAAAGAGAGGTATATGAATTTGATAATTTGTAGAAATACAAGTTATTATATTCATTATTTGGAGTAATTAAAGTAGAATTGATGATAAACACATGATTTTAGAACTTGAATTGTATGATATGAATAACTTTGCGTTCATTGTGTTTACAAAAGAATCTATCCTAGAAATTATGAAATTCTACCTTTTTGAACGCAGGATAGAACCAAAAGGAGCTCAAATATAAAGGAAAGGATGCTGCCATAATCATTGAAAGCCAACGCATCTTGGACCATGCGTCGAAAAGAAAAATTATTGCAAACACTTAGTCGGCAACTGTCCCGTCAATATGCAAGTGGACAACTAATTTTACCAAATCATGACAGATCCAATGAACTAAAGACGCAAAGAAGTCTGCACAGTAGGGCATGGAATTAAATGCAAAGGTGTCAAGTCATCATGATACTGCCTTTTTCGACGCCTATAAATAGCCCATTGCACTTCATGTTTAAGTAGAGAGAAATACTTAGTGGTGAAAGCTCTGCACAAATTCTCACTCAACCTCCATAGCCATCCTCCATTTCGAACTCTTCTGTGAGAAGATTCTAAGAGTGTTCACAATCACCTCTCAGAGAGTGAGAATCCATCCATATATAAATCATGTATCAGATAGCCATCATCTCAAGCCTCCAAGAAGCAAGACATTGTCATTGGCGGCTTGACGAGTTCCATTTTTTTTTCATTATGAACACCTTTATTGCTTGTATTTTGTTAATAACTTTCGAGAGATTGGATTATCTAGTTAATACAAGTTTGATTGACACTAAACTTCCATCTATTCTCATTTGTAACATCTTGTACCATGAATGTTGAATGATTAATGAGTTAAGCATAAGTAGTAGTATTTCCAAATGTGATTAAGTTTGCTTTCATCTTGATTAAATGGGTACTTCAAACTTATTTGAATCTATCGAACAAATAGGTCTAAGTGAGTACATTCATCTGCTTGAGAGAGTCGGTGAGTAATTTCCAACATTTAATAAGCAAAGAATAGGCTTTAGAAATAAAATTTTATTTTTCTCGAAGAGCTCACCATGTGTCTTAGAGATAAGATTAATGTGGCGTTGAAGCATTGAAAGATGTGTTCTCAATCTTGAATTTGCAAGCATGAAAAATTATTTATCACTTAGGAAAATACTAGCTACTTATCTTAACTTACCCTTTTTCATGATTCCATTCCTTTCATTCATACTATTCGGACTTGTTTATACTTGACTAACTGCACCCATCATTCATTCTGCATCACCATTCCACATGTTCATCCACCAATTTATTTTTGTATAAAGTTATTCTTTGTAGTTATTTTAGAAAACAACAACATTTGTAAGTATTGTATAATTCAACGCATCAAATCAAAGAATAACTATTCTTTCCCCATAATATATAGTTTTTAATGCGCATCTTATATGTATTAATTATAACTTATATGTATTAATTTTCCCATAATATATAGTTTTTAATGCGCATCTTATATGTATTAATTATAACTTATAGTTCAACGTCTCAGATAACTCTTCTACATGAGAGTTATCTATTTTTATTTATTTAATTAAATAAAAAAATTAATTAATTAATTAATTAAAATTATTTAATTAAATTTAATTTAATTAATAAATTCATTTAAATCATATTTAAATGAATATCTCTCACATAACCTATAGTCTTAATTCAATTAATTTAATTAAATCGATTGAATTAAATCAAATAATCAATTAATTATCCAATTAAACAATTACCAAATTAAATGTCTAACATTTAATAACTTTTATTTGAATCAAATTCAACTATATTTTCCCCATAATATATAGTTTTTAATGCGCATCTTATATGTATTAATTATAACTTATAGTTTTAATATGAATCTAATTCATATTAAATTAATATCTGAACTATTTCAAATATTTAATTCTTTCATAAATTTAATATTTGAATCGTGTCCAAAATAAATTTATTCTATAAAGTTTAATTAAAATATGAACTTTATATTATAATGTATCATTATACATTATACAATTTTTCTAAGTGAATTTGAACATTTCAAATTCCATTCAAGACTTAATTACCTCAATACCCTTTACGAGCTAGGAAGGAGACCTAATGGACCTACAAATCAGAAACTCCAACGATATGAGATTAATAGACTAAACTCATTAACCACATTAATCAATATTTGTTAAGTGTGGGTACACTTCACTAAATACCCACAACTGCACTATTCTCACTGCAGATATATTTTTGTGTCTACAGATAAAGACTAATAACAGCAAATTAGTCCTTCACAAGTATTCGTAATGTTAGCTGGGTCAAATGATCGTTTTACCCCTCGGTTGCCTTTAGATCCTTAAGTACCGGTGCTCCTCTAATGAACAACATGTTTATGGTCCAACCATTAAACAGAAATTCCTCTCAAGCCAGTGAGAGGGTAGGGCTCTTTGTTCAAGTCCCGGGACATCACTTAAGGGAATACTCATCTACTTACCCTAAAGTTGGGAAGGAGTGAAATCCATCTTGTATAATTATGTTCCCAGCTCCACACTCGGTTTTGTCCCCAAAATGGTAGGCATATTGAGTTGGCAAATCGGTCAAAAGACAATCCCTCGTGAACAGGAGTTCATAATATACTCAGTATTGAGACTAAGTTGCCTAGGTCATCCTATTGAAATGGAAACCAAACTAGTCAACGAAGTTTACATATAGTGGTTGCTATTTCAAGGTCCGGTCTTACGCATGCTCAAATACCCCCACTCGTCACCTACGTGAACGCGTTGGATTACTGTGTTTGTATTAAACACAAAGTGGGTCATATCCACAGTGTTACTAGGATAAGGTACCCAGTTTTACCCCTATACTACAGACCTTTTAGGCTGTATCTTGATCATTGATCCCCGTATGTTTCCACATACTGTTCAAGACTCATAAGACAGCCTAGGATATTAGTGTATTGGATTTCAGGGTTATTAAGACAAAACAAATACAAAATAATCAATAACACTTATTGAAAGAACATCAATAATATTTTATTAATGATGATCAATTATTTACATTTACTATCTACGAGTTTAAAGCATATTTTATTTGATTTTCAAAACACATATAACATGCTTTTTTAAAAGAAATCATATAAAACATGTAAATAATTTCAAATAGCAAATTCAGCAACAAAATTCATCAAATCAAATCATTCAAATATTTTAAAAACATAAACACTCTCAATTCAAAATCAGCCAAAACACTTACAACCATCATTCAAAATAGTCATACATTTTTATTTAACAAAAATCATCTAAAAATATAGAAAAAAAAAACTTTACATATAACATGCTTTTTTAAAGGAAATCATATAAAGCATGTAAATAATTTCAAACAATTTCAAATGGTACGAACCATACGTTCAAACATATTTCAAAATTGATCAAAGCACAATAGTCAAAATTTATATTTTTGATGAGATGTGGAAACTACTTGTCTTAGTCAACAATTCCACGACCTCGCTCCAAAGTTTCAAATTCAGATGTTTGAATGTCAGCCTCTAAAAGCCTACACACATCTGAGCTTTACCAATCAAAAACTAATATCTTGTCTTTACAAGTCTAACAACTAATCCCAGTATAACCAATCTTATCTACCCACTATTCTTCCCACTTTAGCAATTTTCTACGTAATGAATTTTGGAAAATATGGCTCCTGAACCACAGAAATAGCACTGAAAAATGGGCTTAAGCCCCTTTAAGCCTCAAAAAAAAGCACACAATAAATTTGTAGAATTAATGCTCTACCCATATCACTCAATTTTCCCATCCTACGACCTTTTAAAACCCTCAAAACAATCACAAAATTCCTCGCAAGATTTTTCAAACACAATTGATACTTTTTAAACCCAAAACAAGATCTGAAAAGTCCATTTAAACTGCTGTAAAACAACAAAAACACAACCTTTTCAAGCAAAACTAAGAACTAAAATTAACATTTAATGTAGAAATCATTTCGCAAGCTTTTTGTGTAAAAAGACCCAATTTAAATACTAAAATAGTCCCCAAATTGCAAGAAATTCAAAGCTGGAAATTTCTGAAAAAATTACACTTTTCAACACTTTCAATCTAAAGCAAGAGTTTTGAGAGTAAAAGCCTTGGTCTTCAAAATTAGACGAAACAAAAACCTAAAACTTTTAGGGAAAATAATTTCAAAATCATTCCATTCCAACCAACAAAAGAATTTAGAAAACCCAAAATTCCCTTTAACAAAAACTTTGATAGTTAAATGAAGTAAAGAACTTATTGACTCTTTTCGCTTGGGAGGAAAAGTCCAGAGCCCTCAACCAACGTAACCAATCATATACTAAAAAAAACAAAAGAACTTGGCCATGTAACCAAACACATTTTTATTTTAAAAGTCTGTGAATGTCTCCTTAAAAAAATATTTTCCCTCTTGGTATGATATTTGTCCACTTTGAATCTAAAAGCATCACATTACTTTTAGTTTTCATTCAAAATGCGTCACATCCTATTAGAGATAGTTGTGCTCCTTTATATAACTATGATCTTCTTTTTATCTAGTCAATGTAGAACTTTAATACAAGATACCATAAGAAGTGCTAACCTCCTCAATGACCTATTTTTTTTTTTTTTTCCGCATATTACATTACACTCATACATTCCACTAATATAGAACTAATTGTAATTTTGTTGTTTATATAAAACAATAATATTTTGTCTACTTCAAATGCAATTGTTACATGTAAAAAATTCTTAAATATGCGTAAAAATTTTATGTTGATATCTCTATTAAAAATTTGAAAAATATAAGCACAATTGTATAGTTAAATAAAAAGTTAACCTAACAAAACTAATCACTATAAAACTACACTGTTTTAGATTATACTAGATAGCTTTGATTTAATAACTCAATTTTGCACTCTAAATAAAAACTCTCCAACTCCAGATATATTAATTACAAACTTTAGAATTCTAACTAAAGGTCTCAAATAGCCTTGACAATTTAGTGGTATTTTGAATAATTCAACATTAAAAGAAATATCCTCATATTCTACCTACCCTAAAAAAAAAAAAAAAACGTGAGGAATGTCAAATGCCACCTCTCGTCCGCATGCGGCGCGAGTTAGGTAACTGTGTGCTTTTCTTTTTAACGCCTCGCTCTCCCTTTCCTTCTGAAACGACTATTCAATTCAATCAGCCATGGCGGCCGCCTTAGCGCTTTGCCCAGCTCCCGTAAAAGCTTACAAACCTGGCTTTTCTGCACTTGTCTCTACAAATGTCTTCTGTACAAGCTTGATCGCTGAGTACCAGAAAGTGCAGAAGTGGAACCGTTTCGAGCACCAGAGGCTGCAGGTCTCTTCTGCTGCTGTTAATGATAATGCAGTGACTGTAAACGACTCTTCTCGTCCCGCCATTCGTTCTACGTAAGTACTCTGCATAATCCCCAGTCCATTATCCTTCCATTTCTTCAATTCTTGTTTTTGCTTTTCAACATTGTCCTATTCCATTGTTTATTTTTAGTTGTCCGTCTATTAAAACAAGCGTTATCTGTTTGGCTGATTCACCGTTCATTTTTATTTTGATGTTTTTTAAAAGATATTATTTAATTTAGTGGTGAGCATTGTTCGATAGTTTCAATTATCTTTATCTTTTCCCTCTAAGAAACAGCTATTTTGTTGATATGGGGAATTTACCAAATAGAGAGCTAATGGGTTTAGAGAAAAGATTCCTATTGGCATAAAAAAGTATTATATTGCTGTTTGTGTATCTTTTCTTAGGAAGATAAACAAATTTCATTGATCACATAGCTGTTTGTGCGTCAAAACAGTTTAACGAGTATTAATTTCATTTTTAACCATCTATCTCTTAATTGTTATTATTTTTTTGGAAATCCTTTTCATCTAGCTCTTCTTTTTAGGTTATTTTAAAAATTTGATATCTAAACTTTGGTGGTTGTTGTGTCTATTTGTTAGAAAGTGTGAATAAAAAGTATATGTATACATATAAAATTTAGGAAGCCAGTTTTTTTTTTTTTTTTTTTTTTTTTTTTTTTTTTT